>NJEV01000618.1:0-15274 GCA_002591385.1 Cordyceps sp. RAO-2017
GTGTGTGTGTGTATGTATATAATCAACGCCACGCGTTCCACGAACACAGGCGTCTATCAAGAAGACTCGTCCCGTGACGACCCAGCGTTGCCCCGTCCTCCCCTCACCCGCTCACCGGCACAGCGCGCCAACGCAACGCATCTCGCGTAGAGCCCCGACGCGTTTCTTCCCTTTGCGCGCATCGCGGTCGGGCGTGCGCCTCGCGCGAGGCATGCGGACCTGGAGAAGGGCACGAGGACAGAGCAGAAGAGGAGAAAAGGCACGAAGAGAGAGCGATGCGTACAAGAAAGGAAGATAGGAGCGAAGGGCAGGGCAGGGCGTGTAAAGACGGGTGGAACGAGCTGGGACCTGTGCAGAACGACGCTGGGTGGTGCTGTCGCCCGGTCCGGGCTCCTCTCCGCCAAGGTCATCTCGTTGTCTAGAACATCGTCTGGTTCCAGATCGCCATGTATCGGTTTTGCTGTATTGTATCTACACACCAGACAGGCAGGCTGTCTGCCACACGGGGCGCGCTCGTATCGTCGGCGGCGCTTCGTCTCGGGAATCGTGCAAACGGGCAAGACGGTTGATTGACTGCTACGGCCAAGCCTGAGATTCGACGTCGCCCGACGAATCCTCCTCCTCGACTCCGGCTCGCCTCCCCTGCCCGAGCCAAGGTCGTCCGACGAGCCCGCGGCGTGCTGGCGTCCATGCTGCTCGGGGTGAGCGGCCCCGAGCGGGAGGCAGCTATGCGACTTGCTGCTCACAGCCGACTTGCCGTCCTGCCCTCCGATGCCCCTCTCTCCGTCCTACCTTGCCCTTCCCCCCCCGACTCCCGCTTCCGCAGCCGTCGGGTGGCCGGGCCGCGACGCCAATCCGGACGCCCCAGGGAGTGGATGCCCCGTGGGCGCCCCGGAGCCGAGGCCAGGCGAGACGCTTCACCGTCGTTGCACGACGCTTGCAAGACGACGCCAGACGTCGATGGCAAAGAAGCCATCAGGGTGTACCTATCGACCGCTCCCCCCCCCCTTTTTCCCCGCTACCCTCTGCAAGCATGCATGCGGGGGTCGATGTGTCCGTCGGTTGCGCCATCAAGGGTTTCGCAGGACTGTCGTCTCTGGGTCCGTAGACGCCGTGCCAAACCTGCACGCCCGCTATCCGAGACTACTGGAGCAGCGCACACGCAGTCCTGTGCTGCCAAGGCTGCCCTGGGCTGCACCGTCGTCGCCGTGCCCAGGGGCCATCGGGAAGCAGCTCAGCCGGGCCGGGCCGACCGAGGCCAAAAATAGAGGAACGTTTGTTTGTCGTGTACGTGCGCGCGCGCGGCCCTCTTGGGTTGCAGTCGTGCGCAATGGCAGTGGCCGATGGAGAGCTTCGTGCAGTGCCGGTGGGCTTTCTCGAGCGACAAGACGCAGGGTCAGGTCCCTGTCGCGCAAATCAAGCATAATTCGCGTCTCCACGGCTCTCGTCGGCTCGCTGCAGCCAAGTTTCTCTCCGTCTCCGTAGGCGGCCAGCGAAGGCCGTAGCAGGACCAAAAGCAGCAGGTGGGGAGACAAGGACAAGAAAAAGAGGACCGATTCACTTGGGCTGCGGCTCGAGACGGCACCGCGCTCTCAGGCGCACGTTTCCAGCATTTTGTCGAGGACGCCCTTGAGCGTGTCGTTTTCCAAGGCGGCCGCCACCCTCTCCTTGTCTGCGAGCTGCTTGTTGACCTGGTCGTCCTGACTGTGGCTGTTCTCCTTGCAGCGGACGCAGATGCGGTAGTTGGGGGGTAGGGTCTGCTCGAGGCGAACCCTGACGCCGAGGCCAATGACGGTGGCCAGGGAGCAGTGGGTGATGGTGGGGGTGATTTCCACCAACACCTGGACGATGGTGTTCAGATCTGGCACGCCGAGGCTAGGCGAGGGGGTGATGTGGATGTCGGGGAGGTTGACGACGGACAGCTGGCCGAGAGAGACTGGATGCTCGGGGTCTGAGATGGTGGAGATGAGATCTGTTACACTCAGCACGAATTTCTCTCTTTGGACATAGACTTTGGGTGGTGGAAAGGCTTGTGTGAAACAAGGTTTGGCTGCTGGCGTGGGCGACGAAGACGAGGACGACGGGAATCCGGAGAGAGGGACAGAGACAGAGGGACAGGGGAAGAGGGAGCGATGGAGAAACGCGAGGGGGGGGAGGCAGCAAAGCGAGGGAGCGTACCGTATATTTCCTGCTCGTCGATGAGATCCATTGGACAGGCATCGTCGGCGGGCAGGTTGTTTGGCCAGGGGACGGCGGCGTCGCAAAAGGGGCCAGACAGATACGACGGCCTGGACAGGATGACGTCGTCGTATCTGGTGTCGGGCCCGCGCCTAGGAGCGGCCTTGGTCTGGCGCGTGGGGAGCTGCGAGGCGCTGAGGACGGTGGGATTGGCGTTGTCGAGCATTGTGCGCGATGGTGGTACTGGCCCTGGAGGTGCTGCTTCTTGTCGACGTCGATGCGCCGGTGGCAGGGGAGGCAATTGCGGAAGCGAGAGCGGCTGATCCACGAGCCTGGGTGGTGGTGGTGGCGATGGCAGGGGAAGGGCGATGCGACGGAGGAGGAGGAAGAAGAAGAAGAGGAGGCGGAAGAGGAGGCGGAACGTCGTCAAAGGCCTCAGGGCCGGGGAGAAGAGGCCTGGTCTGCGTCTGGCTGGAGGCGAGCGAGGCGGAGGCTGCTTCCTTGGCTGGTAGATGAGCTGGGCCGGGATCAGACAGCAGAGCGTCGGGATGCCGAGGTCGAGGATCCTGGTGGAGCTGGCCGGGAGCTTCGCTGTAGAGCGATGGCGTTCTTGGAATGGGAAGACTCAAAAGGCTGGAGGGCAGCCGAGGAGCATCGTCGGTGGGGAAGCGTTTGGGCCCTGCTCAGGATGACTAAGGGGGCCCGGCACGTCAGGAATGGGTCCCCTGGGCATGCATGTACCTCCTAAGGTGCTCACTGTGTACATGCATATCCACCTAGGCAGGTACCCAAGTGCTGTAGAGATGTATGTACTGTATGTATGCCCAGGTACCTGCCTATCTTCCCGGCGGGTCTGGGTGCGGGGAAGCGGCAACTTCGGGCCGCGGATACCTGCTGGATACCTTGTCAAACGCGCGTCCCTTGCTCCGTCACAGGCCTATCGTTTTATTGCAACTCCAGGCTACGTCCCTAATAACGGGCCATGGTCGTATTGCATTTTCTCCGCGTCTCCTGCGAGGCCATCGTCGTCGTCGTCGTCGTCGTCGTCGCCGCCGTCGTCGTCCTGAAGCAAGAAGCAAGAAGCAAGCCCCTGCTCGAGTTCCATTCTTCTCTGCTGCGACATGGACCCCTGCAGAGGAGGCAAAAGAGTTCCCTGCCCTCGCTGCTGCCCCCATGCCTTCCCCCCATGCCCCCTTTCCCCAATCTTGTGTAGGTGCTGATGCTGATTCTGCTTCTGCTAGAGGAACTAATGTCGCCCTCGGCACCTTTTGCCATATGCCAGCATCGCATCAGCACCACCTAGGGCGCCCAGAACTCCCGGCATCGTCAGTGCGCGCTCGTATGTACACCCGTACAGTACAGCACCTATACACATGTACACATGCTGCCTAACTATGTCTGTGCATACATACATACATACATGGAGAGTTTCCGGGAACCTGCCAGTACAAGGGTCGCTCTGCTACATTACAGATCGGATACGGGAAACGGGAGCCTCCGTCGGTGCCCGCTGCCGCTGCCGCCGCCGCCGCCGCCGCCGCCGCCCGTGGTCGAGAACGAGGCGAAGAGGAAGGCAGACATTTGTGATATGATATGATACACACATGCGGACGGGCGCAGTGGCTAAATTGCACCTTTGTTCGCGTCCGTCCCATGCGAACGACGACTCGGGCTCGGCAGGGAGGTCAGCACGAGCGGCTTCATCGGGACGGATGGGCATGGATCCATGCTTCATGTTCCTGACGACTCCCCGAAACGCATGACCGGCCGTCTTGTCGAGCCGTCGACGGTATCAGGAGGAGGCAGTTGCCCAACTCCGACTCCACCGTCGAGCCCGGCTCATCACACACACACACACACACACACACACACACACAGCGTCCACATTGTACATGCATTGTACATACATTTTATATGTCATGTATGGCGTCCATTATACCTCGAGCTCATGGTCCTGGGTGGGGAGGGGCTATGAACCGTATATACGTATGTATACGTGATGTGTCGGTAGGAGGAGCCATGCGCCATGCAATGGTCCATCTGCCTGCCGACAGCTACGGAGACATCCATACCAAGTGGCGCAGATAAGTAAAGCCAAGAGGGCACAATAAGTTCAAGGCGCTAGAGGCACAAGTTTTCCCCCCTCTCATGTGTGACTAACGTAGGTGGACTTGTCGCGAAGAGCGCCTGGAACGGGGAGATAAGCAAGCGTCGCCACATTATGATATGTATGTATGTATGTATGTGGGAGTGTGTACCTGCAACGCCAATTCGAGAAGAGACGGCAGCATCGTTCGTTTGGTGGATCGAGGCCGTCTCACCTGGACTTTGCATCAACAGTTACGCTCACACTCACACTCACACTTACACTCACTCACACTTGCACTTATCCTCACACTCACACTCACACTCACACTCACACTCACACTCATACTTACCCTCATACTCACACTCACACCCATACTCACACCCATACTCACACCTATACTTACACCCATACTCACACCCATACTCACACCCATACTCATACATACACTCTACACACGCTCATGCACACGCTCACACATGTACTCAGGCGCACCCTGACAGAGTTGTCGTGCCGCAGGTGCCCTGCCTCTGCTGGTGTTGCCTGAGACGGAGCAACCAACGCGACAGAGCGACAAGGCAAGAAAAAGAATAAAAATAAACAAACGAAAAAGAGCAAAAAGATGCGCTGCAGCTTGTACCGACTTGGCTTCGTGGTGCTGTGCAAGTACACGCCTCACTGTATACCTCGTAGAGGATCGTTACGGCCGTCCGCGGCGGCGCCTTCTGGAAGAGGGCTAGAAGCCTCGTCCGAGACAAGGCGGGCTCTAGTAGCGTATGAGCCACAGGTGCCGGCCGCCAAGGCTCGTCGTCATCGCCGTCGTTGACAGAGGCAGGGATGCAGGGCACGGAGTCTTTGCTGAATGGGGGATAGAAGGGGGCCTGCTACGGCGCCGGGAACGAATCAAGGGGAGAAGGAAAGGGGAACAGACGAAGAAAGGGACGAGCAAGGACCCCCCCTCCCCCCCCGGTTGGTTGATATTAAAGGGCGGCCTGTCAATGCCGTCCGGCGACCTTGTAAGTCATGCTAGGACCGGACGGGCATGTGTGTGTGTGTGTGCTCGTATACACGTGTGTACGAGAACTTCAAGCCTCGACTGCCGTGGAGGCGAGAGGGCGAGGAAGAGCAGGGAAGAGGCGGACGGGCCGGGGGGCAACAAAGGGTGTGTACTGATGATTTAGTATCTGCAGTTGTCATGCGAGCAGAGCACACCATCTCACAACCCGGGGGGGCCGCAAGGCTTCCTCCGAAATGCTGCATCACGACAACTCGCGCCGGGCCGCAGGCACAGCTTGGGGGCCTCTCGGGATCAGAGGAGGCGCCTCTCTGCTGCCGGCCGGGCCGAATCCGGCGAACGGACTGACGTCGACCGCTCTCAGCCCTGCTCTTGGCTGCGTTCTGCGCGAGACACACCGCGGAATGCCGCTCGCTTCTTTCTTTTCCTTTCTTTTCTCTTTTTTTTCCTTCCTTTTTCTCGTCCCCTGCAGAAGCGCCCGTCGTTCTTTGGCTTGTCCCCGGCCGCCCTCCGGTGATGGGGCCTGCATGTGCACGCTCGCCATGTGTGGGATATATGATGGAACTTGTTTGGTTCCTCCCCCCCATGCGGCACGCGAACCCCGGACACGCCATCCGCGATCGGTCGCCCTCGCCCTGTCCCTGATCGTCATCGAGCTCGGGTCCCAAACGCGAGGCAGACTGCAAATGACGAGATGGCCAAGCTCCGGTCTGCCTGGCTGGGGGGGGGGGAAATTGGCTGCGTACGTATTGTATGGTCTGATGGGTTTGAGGTGCAAGTCTATTCGCATCATTCGTTGGCCCCCCTCCCCGGCCCCCTCCCCCTGAGAAAAAATAACACGAGCGAAGAACGTCGGCGTGGAGAGACGAGGCACACAGCCTCTGGAGATGGCTGAGTGGGGGCCCGTCAGTTGTAACTTGTGCCTCGGCAAATTCTCGTGGTTCGGCGTTGTTTGTGCTTCAACTAGAGCCCAAGTATACGCTCCTACTGTTCTGCTACCGCGGCTACCTCGTCCGGCTGGAGTAACTTGGCTGGCCAGCTCGGCCAACTCGTGTGGTTGGAATGGCCCGCGACATGTGAAACTATGTCGCCGCCCCCCCCCCCTGACGATGGTCGTTTGGCCTCATGTTGTTGCTTAATGCGCGCTTGGCAATTTGATTTCCCTCTTGCTGTCGAGGCCCATCGCTCAACCGCACGGACATGCGGAAACGAACTCTTTCCACCATGCCGGGGCCATGGCTCATCACCAAAGCCTCTCTCTCTCTCTCTCTCGCTAATCAGGGCCCTCCTCATCCCCCCTGTTGTCCAGTGTCGACCTGCGAGAGCGCCGGCCGAGGTTAAGGCAGAGGGGGAGGGGAAAGCCTAAAGCGTCTTGTACGACCCGACCTTGGCCACAAGGTTTGATGCTTTTTTTTTTCTTTGGCCGTCTCCCCTGTTGTCCGTCTTTTCTTCTCCCCCGCCTCGTATCCCCTCCGCTCATCCGGAGCAGCAGAAGAGACGATGGCGCTGGGGCAAGCTCCAGACATCCTGAGTCTTGCCCGCCCCTTGCTCTGAACTTGCCCCGTCCGGACTAGCGAGAGGGACATGGTCTGGTTTCCTCGTTCGGGTCAAAGCTGGGTAAGGGACGAGAGGAGAGAGGGGGGGGAGCTGGAGTAAGGGCCTCGCGCCACGGATATGGCGGCATCATGAAAAAGGGCCCGTCTGTGCGCGCTCTTCGCGTACGCTTCGATTCCTCCTGGCTCGGCTGCCTTCCCCTATTCTTTCAATTTTGCCGTTGCCGCCTGTCTGTTGGCTTCCGTGAGGGCTGGCGTGTCTGGCCAGGCTGTGTGGCGGTTATGCCGCTCCTTGACCGGGGCACATCTTCGTTGCGGCTGGCCGGCGATCGGGCGGTCGGTCCGATAGGTGGTGCTTCGTCCTCGCCTCCTCCTCTCCTCCCCCCCCCTCTTCTTTATCCGCCGTGCTCCTCAGGAAGTGGAGGGGAGGGGGGCAGAGAACTGTGGAGGGAACTGCAGCCAAGTCGTCGCTGACTGTCATCGTCATCCGCCCTCTCTCCCGTAGGCCCACCGCGACGGGCAGATAGGGCTGCTGCCAGCCAGGTCAGAGGTACATGTAGACTGCCTACATGTCAGCTATGTATGTATGTACAGCACACTCAAGTCAGCATGTGGATGTATGCAAGTGCGAAGCATCGTCATGCTGCATGGGGGGGGGGAGGCAGATCGTCGAAAGATTCCCAGGTTGCACCAGCACCACAGGGCATTTCCTGAGCAGATGCTATTGAGTTTGCCTCTCTTGCGACGAGGCGGAATCGAATTCCGCCAGGCTCTAGCTACATAAAAGCCTTGACTTTACGGTAAGCTGCCCGAGTACAGCAGCCCGATGCCATCTCACATACGATGCGTGTATTGGGATACTTGCATGGATGTGTGTCCCCGAGCTGAGGACAAAACGAGCGTCCCATTTCCTAGGAAGTCCCAGCGTTGAGGAGCAGAAAACGGACAGGGCATGGAAGGAGGAAAAGAACAAGACAACAGGTATAAAGTACACGCTACATAGTTTGTATTCGGCCTTCCCTGGCTATATCGGACTGCTTACCTGCAGGAAAACCTACATATCCGCGCTGCTACCCTCTTTCCTCCCAGCGCCTCCAGCCCCCAACAGACAGGTCAGGACTACAGCAGCAGAAAGAGAGAGAGAGAGAGAGAGAGAGAGCGGAGCTTACCGCGGCCCTCTGCAAAGGTACGCCTCCTCCCATGGGCGGCATCGCGCGCTAAACGGCCGGGAGCCAAGAACTGCAGATGGCCGACAGCGTCCGTCCCAGCTTCTTCCCCCTCTTCCCCTCGCCTACGTTCCCCGTGTGGGTGGTGTGTGTGTGCGTGTGGGGGTGTGCGTGTGGGAGAGAGACAGAAAGAGAGAGAGAAAGAGAGAGAGAAAGAGGGAGAGAAAGAGAGAGAGAAAGAGAGAGACAGAGAGGGAGAGGGACAAAGAGACAGCACGAAGGAGAGAGGACCTTTGCCGCTCGTCTGATGCGCCCCCGTTTGATCGCCGGCCTGGGCCCCGGGGCCTGGGCCCGGCACGAGCCCTCAGGCGATTTCCGGCCCGAGAGCCTGGCCTGTCGGAGGCGGCCGTGGTGGGATGAGGTCAGGCACAGTTCGGATACGTATATACACACGTACACACATTCAGGCATGTGGGAGAGGTCAGGGGCGAACGGAGAGTTAAAGAGAGGTTAACGAGTCAAGCTGTGGCCGCGGCTTGCTCGACGGGTCCGGGCCGAGGGCGGAAACAGCCACAGCCACAGCCTTTGGTGTTTCACGCTTTTCTCGAGATGACAAGTACCTCTCGTCTCTTCAACCTTCAGTTTCCTTTCCCTTCTTCTCGTGAACAGACTCTCCCTCAGAGTTCCACCATCGATGTCTGGCCACCACGACAGTTGAAGGCCCCTACACGGGTCTACATACATGGCCTCCGCGTGCCCAGCCAGTGGCCGGATCACAGGTGCCGGCCTGCCCCGGACTGGGCCCCCTGCGTCCCGGCCGTGAGGAAGAGGACAAGGCACGATCGAAAGTGGCGGCGGATTCGTCGGGGGGCCGGAGCAAGCGATGGCCAGGGTAAGCCAGCCACTTTGGGGGCAGGGATGGGCATTAACACCCCTCGGTCGCGAATGGGAACGCAGTGGTCCGCACATTGGCATATCCTTACACAAATTACGGATACCCCCTGTTATATAGGCTACTTCAGTACCTATACTGGACATGTGTAAGTGTGTACTAGGTAAAGTACATGCAGCATGCTGTACATACGTACGCACCTCTCGCTGGCGTCGTCTACATGTACGCAGTGCTAGGTGTGGCTGTGCAGTGCTACTACTACTCGGCAGGAAGTTATGTGTACATACGTATCAATATGTGGCACGTAGGCAATATGTGCTTGGATGATGGGCCACTTGTGAGGAGCCCCTTGACGACATCGAGAGGCCCCATGTGGAGTGGATGGGAGGTGCTCCCTGCGAGGCTAATGCGTCCTCGGCCTCTGCTGGCGAGCCCGGTGCCGCACGTATGTTGAACGTATGTGTGGGAAGACGCACCATCACAAGACGATATCCATCGTGTAGCTATGTGTCATCGAGATGTCAGCCAGGCCCAGTGTCGTCACCTGATGCAACTAACTGTCCATACCCCGATGGCATTGAGAACTTCACGACGACGAGACCCAGAAAGGGGGAGGGGGGGAGGGGGGGGATCCGGCAGTAGCCGATCTTGCTTGCCCTGGCACACCCATCGACTGCTACGCCGCCTTTGGCTGATTGCCTCTGTCTCGGCTAGAGAGTGTATGTATGTATGATGTGTGGGCTGTAGGAGCACGGGGGCGGCCGCAGCATCATGCACCAGCCTATTCCGACGTCCCGGAAGAAATAGCCGCGGAAGGGGGGGGGAAAGGACATGGAGGGTCGTCGCCACTCGGATCCTCCTCCGCGGCGAGGACGCCGTCTAACAGAAAGAAAGGGGGAAAAAAAAACCTTAAGGTCAGGCCGTGATGGACACGATGGAGATGGCCTGGCCGCGTCGACGGGCCGCCGCCGGTCGTACGCCCCCCCCCCTGACCCCCTTTATGTCGTTTGGGTCGAGCGTTCTGGATCGCCGAGAGAGAGGCAGAAGGAGAAAGGCTATTGACGAGACGACTTCTGGAGAGTTACGTAGCTCGGTCCCTGCGTCTGGAGCCCTGGCGGCCGGGTTGCCGCACGGGTTCATGCTGCGGTGCCGGCCGCGGGCTGACGGGCCGTCGATGGACGTCGTCGAGGGCGGCGGGGGAGGCGGACGGGTCGAGACTTGAGGCGACACGGTCACACGAAGACGAGAGAGTAGCTAGTTTCCTGGACTGTGCTGCGTGTGGTTAAACCCCCCCCCTTCTCGTCTTTGTGTGTGTGAGGATGGAGGGTTGAGGGACGCGGCAGTTCCTGGCTGGCGGCGCAGCATCGAACTCTAGGCCCGTCCAGGAGCCTTGGTTTCGAAGCAGGCGAGAGAAACAGAGAGAGTGAAAGGGACAGACAGAGAGAGAGAGAGAGAGAGAGAGAGAGAGAGAGAGAGAAAGGCTCGATCAGCTGGCTTCTGTTGGGATCGGCATTGGCGTGATGCCGCAACTCAGACCCAATACGATCTCCGTCCCTCGGCCAGCTCTGGCTGTCGATTTCCCGTTCGGGCTCCCCCGCCTCGCCGTCCGCGAATCCCGTCCAGCAGAGTCCAGGGGTTTGAGGGAGGAGGGGGGGGGGACCCCTTGTGGGCGCGACAGTCCGGTCCTTGGTTCGCGGGTGTGTCGACAGAGGGAGGGAGGGCCAAGCGCGCGGCGCTCACTCCCCCCCCCCCCCTGGTTCTTTGGAGAGGAGCGTCTCAGTAGGATGGATGGGCTCACATGTACATGCGTGCTTGCTTTGGGACTTGCGTGCATGCGAAATCCGTTGGATACAAGCTTATCCGCGCGTATGGGAGTATGGGCGTGGTACGGATGCGACGCAATCGGCGGGCCAGTTGGACGACGAGGACGTTTGACGGTGACGAGGGCGGACAGCCTACAGGATAGATAGATACATACGCCAGGGATGCAGGTGGGATAGGCAGGGCCAGCGAGATTGACGGCCATCTTACGACGCACATGTGTGTGTGTATGTATGTGCGTATGTATGTATGTTTTGTATGGACATGTGTATGTTTGTGTGGACATACAATCATACATACATTGATGCTCGCGACCGTTCTTTCAAAGACGTATGTAGTCACCAACTGCCACCGGCTTGCAACCTGTTGTTTGTTTGTCCCGTCATCAAGATGCGTGGTGTTGTATATACAATCCGTGAGCGCGTTCGCATCCCGTCAGCGCGTCGTGGCGCCCACCGCTCTCCCTCCTCCACCGCGGCCAAGCCATCGTGGTGCAGCTCTCGCATGGACCTCGGTCGGCAGCCTCTCACGGCAAGCCAGATAAGCTTTGTCGATGGGGACGGGAGGAGCCCAGCGGCGGTCATGGGACGCGCCAGCTGTCCGGCCTGATCCCTGTCCGTCCGTCACCGAGCCCGTGTTCACCCCTCGGAGCGCGGCTCCGGCAAGACGGCGGCGAGGGCGTCGGATGGGCCGCGGAAAAGACGGAGGCGGAGCGGCCATCCGATGGCATAATCCAGCACGAAGATCATGACCCGTTCATCTGTTTTTTCTCCCCTCCCGCGTCTCAGCAGCTGTGTCGGATCGACCAGCACGGCGTGTATCCGATCAAACTCTCTCTCTCTCTCTCTCTCTCGCTCTGTCTCCGTCTTCAGCCTCTGTTGATCCGTGTCTCTGACCTCAACTCTATGCCTTCTTCTCCGGCACCCCTCGCCCACGTACATACATACATACATATGTCGTCTTGCCTTGTCTCCGGCAGCTCTGCCCCGTCGTCGGCAGGAAAGCAGAGAGGGTGGAGGGAGACAGAGATGGGCCCATGTTTCCTGTCACATGCCGATGCCAGCCCGCGCGTGCTCCCATGTGGCCGTCCGTGTGCTGCACAAGCCAGCCGGCCAGGCCCGCCGAGGAAAACGCCTCCAAGGCCGGCTCGCCCCCCCCTGCTCTATGAGTATTTAGTTTTCATTTAGGGCGAGGAGGGAACCCCTGACAGGCCATCCTGGCGGTCCTTGCCGTGCCTTGTCGGCGCGCCGGCGACCCCATATCTGACGACCCCTGTCTTGGCCCCTGTCTACATCATTTGATTTTTTCCCACCCGCAGAGCGTGCGGATGTAGCTGGTACGACGCCGTTATGATTTTATGATTTTATGCTGCGCGACCGTCGTCTGTCTGGGCGCTACCGTCTACGTAATCGCTCCCGCTCCCGCTCCTTTTGCCTCGTCTCGCTGCTCTTCTTGGTCCGTCGGAAGCGCTGCCTCGTTTCAGGGCCGGGGGAGGGCTATACAATACAACTCTCGTCTGGCCTTCGTCTGGAGGAAAAGTCTGGCAGGGCCCGTTGCTGGCTGGCGCGGGCGAGTGAGAGCTGTCGTCTCGTCGTTGGCTGTCGCTTCGCGCGCATCCGAACATAGACGAGGCTTGTTCTAGGGTTTGGCGTCCGTGTCGCGCCGTGCCATCCATGCTGCGCGCCCTGGATGATTGACATCTTCCCGTCTCGCCCTCGTCTGCCATGTCCAGTCGTTTCTTCAGCAGCTTTCGTCGCTCCTGTCCTCGGCATCCGCGTACGTACAGGTGTACAATGTCCACATAATTGATATATACACTACTAACCTACATATGTAGACATGTACATTCGCACATAGGTCGACAGCTATACCAACCGAGGTAACGTGCGACTACAAGCCGTCCATAGATCCATAACTTCCATGCATCGTGGCACACACATCACACGTACGGTACATACAATCCATTGATATCTACTTGCCGTCTACATGCCATCTGAGTACAGTACGCACGCACAGGATTAGAGGCTCCACCGCACCAGGCTGTCCCGTGTGCGTGCGACGATGCATGCGCTTCACCAACGACGACGGCAAGAGGGCGGCGTCGGACCACGGCGGCGCCTTGGGCGAGCCTTGCCGCCCCCCCCGGAGACGCGCCTACTTCTCGTGCTACTGAGTACGCTACGGTCATGGGTGGTGCCTCTGTGTCCCAGGGCATCCCGGCCGCCAGCCGGAGAGGGTGGACGGGAGGTGAGAGGTTGGAGCACTTGAGAGGAGGAGAGGTGGCCGACGTTGCACGCCAATGCTCGAGGTGGCCCCCTATCAGCGTTGCATCCGATTGCTTCGCCATGTAACTCGCATGCATAGCACCCACCTACAGTATGTTTTACTTGAGCATGCATTCGTACATCGCTCTCACAGTGCCACGGGAGGACGGGCGACGGCACAGGCAGTCCGTGCTTACTGTGGTGCCTGCCGGCGCACATACATACAGAGGAGAGAGAGAGAGAAGGCCTTGACGGTTGATGGTGTTCTATGGAGACGCCCTTTCACACCCTCCACTTTCGCCTCAACGATGTTGTTGAGTGTTTGTATGTATGTATGTAAGTATAGTTTGGATTCGTGCATCCAGGTTTTCGAATGCCATGAGAGCTGGCCGTCCCCTAGGTATCTCGTCACCAAGGTGAGTGTCTACAGGATCTGGTCGTTCACTGGGTCTCTCATGGACACACATACATACATCAATGGACAGGGCAACGAGGCATGGACACTTGGCGCATGCAGACGTCACATGCCAACACTGGAATCGCACGACTTACAGAGGCTTCCACGCAGCAGCAGAACAACTCATCCGCCATACAAGGTCCTCGGTAGACGTTACAGACACGAGGCGAGTTGAAGATGGACGGTAAGACACTGACGAGACAAGGGAGAGGCCAAAAGGGGAGGTACTCAGAAGGGCCCGACGAGAGAAGGTAGGCTAAAGAGAACAAGAGAGAAACAAAGAAAGCAGGCGGTTTGTTTCATCTCCTACCACATCAGCGGCAGGTACCGGTCCCATCTGCGATCCATGGATGACATGCTCCTACCCATCATCCATCCATGCATCCATGGTCCCTTGTCCCGAAGTCGCCGATACTGTATACACCATGAACATGCTGTTTGGACTTGCTCATGCACACGAGTACACATGCAGATGTGTGTGTGGCTTGTATGTAAGAATGTATGTATGTATGTATGTATGTACTGTATAAAGAATGTCTGTACATATGTACTGCATGTACACCTTGACGATGATGGAACTGGGAAGCTTTGCCTGCTACTGACTGCTCTGGAGAAGGGGGGCGGCATCACGACTCCCGGCACCCCCCACGGTCGGTGGCCCTACGTGCGGCTGTATGTACAAGAGCACGTACTTGGGGGCCCCTTCAAGTGCCCACGCCCACTGTAGAGATGGGTGAGGGTCGTAAGACACAGCGGGTGGGTGTCGCCATAACGTCACCCGGTGGGGACCCGGCAGGCCGAAGCGGGCTGCCCTGGCGGAGGTGGTGGTCTGGCAGGGCCGGGGCTCCCCCCCTCCCCCCGGGGGGTCTCAGTCCGGCGACCCGGCTCGGGCAAGCAGAAGGGCCCCATCGTGGTCAGCATCAGCATCTTGGTAGCCCTCTCCGGCGAGGCAGAAAACAGGACAAGCTAGGCCAGACGGGGGACCTCGTTTCGGTTCAAGCTTGGCTCGCCCCGGCCAAGAGCGTTGGTGGGCCCGGATCCGTCAGTTCAGTCGTAGAGCGGCGGAGAAGGAACATGAAAGGGCCCAATGGACATGGGCCGTACGTTCAGCAACCCCAGGCTGCTGCTGCCCCTGCAAGGGTGAGTGAAATGGGACAAGGCAGAAGAAGGGCCCTCCTCCACCAGCATTCCTTGAATCCGCGGCCTCGCCCGAGGAGATCCAACCACATCAAACCTCGCCGGCCCCTCGTGTCCTCCAATCGCTTCGACGCCCCCTCCTCCCCTTCTCCAACTCCCAAGCTTACAGTATGTACGTATGTGTGTATGTACGTATGTATGTGTGTATGTATGTATGTATGCATGTATGTATGTATGTAGGTACATCATCAGCAGGGGGACGGATGTGGCTCTTGTCCATGGACGGCGGGTGTGTGCGGAACCGACAGCCATGGCCTGCATGGCTAGCCTGAAAGCGAGCTTGCCTACTAAAGCACGCAAAGTACATATCTACACTGATCGTCTTTCTCTCTTGCAGCGAGATTGGGCTGCTGCTCATGTTCAACAACCCCCCTCTTTCCGATGAGTCTCTGTGCATCACATACATACGCCCCCAGCCCAGCAACAGCCACAAGGCAGAAGAATCGAGGCAGCAGTGTTGTATGTCAGTACACATATACATATGTGAAAGGTCCATACGTACATACATACATACAGTGCAGTGTGTTGTGCATCGTCCAGACTCAGTGTGATGAAGCCGTAACGGTTGGCCCCAGGGCGGTGCCCCGTTGTGCCCCTCCCCCTGTTTCTTTTTTTTTTTTTTTTTTTTTTTTTTTTTCTTTTTTT
>NJEV01000619.1:0-15224 GCA_002591385.1 Cordyceps sp. RAO-2017
CCGCCGCCGCCGCCGGACCGGCCTCGATGCCGGCCGACTTGGCAGCCTGCGCCGCCGCCGCCGCCGCTTCCTTGGCGATTTCGAGTTTGTCCTCGAGGTGCACGACCCGGTCCTGCAGGTGCTCGAGTTTGGAGGCAGACAGGCTGAGACGCTCGAGGAGGTGCTGCTCCGTCTTCTGGGCGTCCTCGTTGGCGTTGCTGATCTGGCGCTCGTACCGCGTCTGCTGGTCCTCGAGCTCGTTCTGGTGGTGGCGCTTGATGTCGTCGAATTCTGCCGCCTTGAGCGACTGAGCCTCCTCGAGCAGCATCTCGGTCTGGGCCTTGGACGTGTCCGCGTCCAGCTTGACGTTATCCAGTTCGGCGCGCAGTTTCGAGTTCTGCTCCTCGAGCTCCTCGCGGATGACATTGACCTGGTTGTTCGCCGTGTCGATCTCGGTCTGCAGCGCCATCCGCGTCCGCCTGACCTCGCTGACGCCCGATTCCCTGGCCTCCTCGAACTCGCGCTGGTACCGCGACGCCGCCTGCTGCAGCTTGTGGTTCTCGGTGCGCAGCTCGGTCAGAAGGCCCTCGAGGCGCTTGCATTCGTTGACGGCGCGCATGCCGGACCTCTCGTTGATCTGCAGGCGCTCCATCTCGACCTCGAGGCGCTCCCGCGTCTTCGCCTCGGCTTGAAGTCTCGCGTCGAGCACCTCCTGCCGCGCGAGCATGGCCTGGTCTTTCTTGATGCGCCGGGCGTTCTCCTCAGCAATGTCGCGAGCGGCCCTACCCATGTCGTCCTGCAGGGACATGAACTTGGTCCGCCACGACTCGCGCAGCCGCTCGTTCTCTTCGAGCTGTGCGGTCAGGGTGGTGAGCAACTTCTGCATGTGCTTGTTCTCCTGCAGGACATGGGCCAGCTCGCCGGCCTTGAGGCGGGCCGCTTCGTCGGCCCGCTCGGCTTCGGATCGCCAGTGGTTGTTGTCCTGGCGCACGTTGCGCAGATCGGCCTCGAGCGCGTTGACCTTGTTGGTCATTTCGCTCTGGGACTGCGTCGAGTTGGTCTGTGCAGCCTCGAGGAGGACCATGCGCATGGCGGCCTTGCCGCTTTCCTGCTCGAACGTCTTGATCCTCTGATCCCGCTCGTCGAGGACCTCGCGCAGCCGCGTCTCCTCCTCGGACGAGATCCTGAGCAGACGCTGCACCTCGGACAGCCTATCCTCCGCGGCACGTCGCGTCTTCATCTCCTCCTCGTTCCTGTCTTCTTGCTGCCTCAGGCGCTCCTCGAGATCCGCCACGCGCTGATCGAAGACGCTTCGGTTGATGATTTCAACCTCAACCCGGGTTTCGGCAGCTTGGAGCTTGCGGTACAGCTCGGCTGCTTCGTCCTCGGCGGCCCTGCGGTCAGCGATTTCCTTCTCTGACTTGGACTGCTCGAGGTAGAGCCGATCTTCGAAGTGCGCCAGCTTGGCCTGCAGCTCCTCCAGTTTCTTGAGAAGCTTATCCTCGATCCCGGGGCCGGGGGCCTCTCGGTCCTCGGGCTCTGCGCCGTCGACCCCGCCCTGCTCCACGGTGCGGACAGCGGTCGTGGCAGGCAGCCGCTCCCTGATGTCCTCCAGTGCCTTCAGCACGGCAGAATGCTCGGCCGAGGTCACGTTGTCCTCGCCGGCACCGGGCAACGCGGGTTGCTGCCGTTGCTGAACAGCGAGGCCCTCCATCACCGCAACGCGAATCTGCTCCATCCTGCGATCCCTGCGCGGGCTGACGGAGCGCTGCGGCACGGGCTCCTCATCCTCGTCATCGGCGTCACTCGGCTGGAATTCGATGGAAACGCTGCGCATGTCGCGGCGAGAGGAGGGAGCGCGGCGCGGCTTCGCGGCCAGGGCGTGTTGGATGGAGAAGAGGGCCTTTTCCAACGGCTCGAGCCTCGACGCCAGCAAGCCTCCCACGACTTGGTTAACGCGCCCGTCGAAGAAATGGGCCCTGCTCTCGAGCTTGTATTGCTCATCCTCGGAGAAGGCTCCTTCCCAGTCGCTGACAAGCTCACTTTGGAGCTCGGGATCCTCCAGCTCATCACCGACGTCTGGCAGGCGTGAGCTCGTGGGAGGGTCGACAAACGGATCCTCCAGTTCCGTGCTCGACATGGGCAATAAGGGGTCTGGAAGCACATGTTGCTGACGGGGTGTAAGGCTGGTTCCATCCCGGGCGAGCTTGTCGACCGGGGGCTGGAGGTCCTCGCCCGAAACATCGGGTTCCATCACAGCAGTCGGCGGCTGCCGCTGAGATATCTCGGTAGATTTATTGACGCCCATGGACGGATCGTTCTTGAGGTGCTGCATGACCGCGTCGATTTCCTCAAAGGTCGGTTCCCGTTCCAGGCCAACGTCGATCAGTCGTCCGACGGGGGATGCCGCCTCTTGCTCGACGGATTCTATGACGGACTCGCTTGAAGGCGTAGGCTGCGCTTCCAGAGGGCCGTCAGGCGAGGGCTCCGTGGCGAATCGAGAGCTGGCCAAGCCGTCAGCTTTCGGGGGCGGCGGCGACGCGAAGCGAGAAGCGCCCAAGCCCTTCGGTGTCAGCTTGAGCCTGGAGGCCGGGGATGAGGGTTTATAAGCGCCGGAGCCCACGGTCGCTTCTTGCTCAGACCCGGCTTTCTCGTGTCCGGTATGACCATCACCGGGGACGAAGGGTTCAGCGGTGGCAGAGAGCGACTTGTTGTGGTCCGTCGTCTTGAAGCCGTCATCACCGAAGATCCTGGCCTCACTGAAGTTTTGTGCGTCGAATTTGTTGTCGAATTCGAACGGAGTCCAGTTGAGCTTCTTCTCGCCCACCGGCGACGCTTCTGACGACGTGGTCGTCATGGCCTTGGTCTCGATATGGTCGGACGTGACGATCGATGACATGGACGTGTCAGCGGGCAGCGCGTTGTCCCCCTCGACGGTGGAACCGTCTTCTGCACCACTCTGTTCGTCCTTGGAGACGTCGGGCACAGAGGCCTCGACGGCATCCTCATCGCCATCCGGGCGTTCGGCAAACAACGGTACGTCGTCTCCGTCGGGGGCGGCGCTCCTGGCTCGCTTGACCCTCGATTCATCGGTAAAGCGATCTTCCTCGCCAGCGCCGGAGTCGGCGGCGGCCGGCTTCGGGGGGCCGGCAGGCTTGGCAGACGATTTACTGGAAGGCCTGACGATCGGGATCGCCTTGGACTTCTTGGTGGGCTTGACAATCTCACCGGCCATGAGATCGATGTTGCCAAAGATGGAACTGCGCTTGCCGGCATTGCTGCTGCTGGAGCCGGTAGGGCTGGCGAGGGAGCCAGACAGCGGATGCACGGGAGTGAAGGCGGGCGCACTGGGTCGGAACATGGGCCCGGACGTCGAGAAGCTGAAGTCACTTTGGCCCGGGGAGAAGGACGGCGCCGTGGCATGGAATCTTGCGGATCCGCCGAACTGCGAGCCAGAACTTGCCGACGGCGGCCCGGCCAGGCTGCCGCCCTGGGGAGCAGCGGGCTGGAAGTTGGTGCTCGAGAAGTTGAATGCGCCGGGGGTGAAGGTGCTGGCGGGGTTGAACTTGAATTCAGGCGCGTCGACGTTGAATTTGGACAGAGACGGCCCACTGCCGTGGCTCGATCTCCGTGCGCTACCGGCGGCAGAGACGGAGTCTTGCCAGGGGTTGCTGGCGTTCGATAGCGTCTTCTCATGCTGACCGAAGGCCGTGGAGAATTCAAAGCTCTTGACAGGCGTTCCGAGGTCGCTCGGGTTCGTTTCGATCTCCTGCGTCTCGTCGTCCTTTGGAGCTTCCGGGACCTCGTTGAGGGCGGCCAGCTGGTTGTGGCCGCCTTCGTCGGGGCTCTCCTGAGCGCCGTTGTGGTCTCGGAAGAAGTTCTGGGACAGCGAGTGGCCGCGGCTGTGTGGCCGGGGATGGTGTAGGACGAGGGGCTTGCCAGGCTCGCTCGCAAACCGCTGAGCCACCGTGAGGGTGTCGGGGTCGTCTTGATCCTGCAGGGGGG
The DNA here is from genome assembly GCA_002591385.1 of Cordyceps sp. RAO-2017. Classification (NCBI taxonomy): domain Eukaryota; kingdom Fungi; phylum Ascomycota; class Sordariomycetes; order Hypocreales; family Cordycipitaceae; genus Cordyceps; species Cordyceps sp. RAO-2017. Next base: position 3,985 of record NJEV01000619.1, read on the forward strand.
CGAGCGGCTTCATGTCGGCAGCAGGCTCGTCCGCCTGGGTTAGCGGGTTGTAGTCCTCGTGCTCGAGCTGGTGGCGGAGCTGCTCCTCCAGATGATACTCCGCATCGTCGATCTCGGCCTGCAGGCTATCCGGGTTCTGTCTCGTGGGCTCCGGCGTCATCGAGGGACTCTTGCTGGCCGTCCCCTCCTCCTCGATCACCTCCTGAAGACGCGGCGATGCCCTGGCAGTCATGTGCGGGGGCATGTATTGCAGAGACTGATGCCTCTGGTGGATGTTGAAGGCAGGGCTTCCGACCTGCTGCAGCCCCTCAATGCCATACGGCGACTGAGGCGAGAGGATTCCGCTGAGGCTGACGAGAGAAGGGGAGTCGATGCGGTTCAGGCCCGGCAGCACACCGGGCTGGCCAGGCCAGCCCTGAGGCGACGACTGCGGGGGCTGGAAGGGCAACGAGGACGGCGGCAGCGATATCGACTGGCGGGGGTTGAACTTGCCGGGCACGGCAGCGAAGGGGACCGGCGAGGGCCCCGGGGGCAGGGCGGGACTCTGTGCGGCAGGGATGAACTGGCCTGGGAACGGATATCCGGCGATCCCATGGTTGCTGGATGCCGAGGACGTCGGGATCGGTGGCGAGAAGGGAAGCGAGGGGTACTGCGCCGATGGCTGCCGCGAAGGGTTGGAGGTCGGGGGGGAGATGGAGGGCGCCTCCGGCTCCTCGGGCGCAAACGAGACACCCAAAGCTCGGAGTTTCGCCTCTTGGAGCTCATTGACGTATTCCTTCCACGCTGCAATTCGTAGACGAGTCAGTCAGCCGCCGGGCCACGCACACGGGACGCGAAGTGCACAAACTCACCATTCAGGTCCGGCAGGGTCACCTGGTATCTCCTCTCCGACCGCTCCCTCGTCACATCTGCCGGGGCAGGCCAGTCCTGGCGGCTCTGGGAATCGTCGGTGCCCGGGGGCTGGTAGCCCTCAACCAGGAGATCGAAGCCGTCGACACTGTAGCCCAACTGTTTCCAGGAAGCAAACATGCCTTCAATCTCGTCGGCGCGCAGGGGCATGGGGCTCTTGCCCGGGAGGCCGCGCTGGTCGTCTCGGGGCACCAAGACCATGATGTTCTTGCCCTTCCAAGGCACCTTCTTCTTGATGCGCGGAGTGATGGGGGGCTCCCTGGGCAGGGGCTTCTGGAGTCCCTTGATGGGGGTGGCGGGCAGCGTGAGCTCATTGTTGGCGTCCTTGGCGGCCTCGTCCTCATCCGGCGTCTCAATGACGGGAGTCGCGATCGGGGGTTCAGCCGGCAGGGAGGAGCCTGCGACCGGCTCGGGGGCGTTGGCCGGGGTCTCGTCCGAGGCCATGTCGGCCGCCTCGCCCGCGTCGACGCTGAGCGAGTCTTCTGGCCTCAACGTCTCGATGCTGGAGCGGGCCCGAAGGTGTGGCGGCCGCGTGGGCGGTGTGGACCTGTCGCGGCGCGCAGGCCTCGGGGTGCCAACGTCGCCGTCGTCGAACCAGGCCAGAGCCGAGCCGCTCAGGGAGGAGTGGTCGGTATCGCTGCCCTCGCTGAACCAGTGCTTCGGCTCGGCGTTGACGATGCCGGTGGTGTGGGTGCGGATCCAATCCTCCGTCAGGCCGCGGATTCGACGCCTGGCCCTGTTGGCTAGGACGGCGGCGGCGGCGCTCACCGACGACTGGGGCTCGGGCGCGGACGGGGCAAAGCCAGGAAGCGGGCGCAGGAAGGGAGTGTCGATGCTGAGGTGGTGGATGGGCGAGTCGTCGGACGGCTCGCTGCCGAAGCTGCTCCGTCGAAGATTGTGGTCGGAGCTGGGGTACGGGGAACCCCAGCTGGCGGTGCCGAAATCGCCGGGCCCAGGGGGGGGAGTCCTCAGAATGTCGGCAACGCGTCCCGGCAGGCTCGGGGCGGGCAGGGGAGGCAGGGCAGGAGAGGCGTCAAGGTCGTCGTCGTCGTCGAGGGCGGTCGAGGTGGTCGACAGGGCGGGCGAGGTCGAGGGATGAGAGGGGAGCGGAGTACGGCAGGGGCCGTCCTGTGCGCGGGCACTAGGACGAGGAGCCGTCGATGGACTTTGCGGCGACGTCTTTACGGGAGCCTGCCGAGTGAATCCGGGCGAGAAAAGGTTAGTCGGTGGCGCGGCCAGGGTCAAGCCTCGCTGGATGCAGGCCCGAGGCCAAAAGGAGCACGACGACTCACCAGGCGAGACCAGCGCAGACGAAGAGCGGATCGCCTGCAGCTGAATCTCTCTCGTCGCCTGTCGAGCCCAGGGCTTGCTCAGAGGGCCAGGAGCGGGCTGGCCGTCGAGTCGAGAGAAACGCGACGCGTTTTCCGCGAGCTCCCTCGGCCGATTTTCCGGATGGCGAAGCAGGGCGCCAAGTGCCTCCTTGGGGCGGTGGCCTCCGTCTGGGAAACTCAGTCGGACGGCGGCGGCGGCGGCGGCGGCATCAGACGAGAGCGGCGCAGGGACCAGGACGGAGGCTGATCGGACACATCGGAGGACGCAAAGGGTCGAGGCCGAGGAGCGGCACGAGGGATGATGATGTCGACGTGTCGAGCGAATCGATCGTATAGGTCGGAAGGGGGGGGGTGGCTGGCGGGCGAGGCCAACGAGGGCGAATGCTCTTAGTTTTGGGGCGGCCAGGGCCCTCGACGCGAGCTCGTGAGGTACTTGGACGGCTGGGCAAAGCCGCCTTCCCTTGGCTGCCGTCGTCTCAATAGCCAGGTACCTCCCGAGCTCTGGCGAGCAGCTGATAGCAGAGGTCCAGCTAAGCGGCAGGGCGCGCAGGCCGCTACACTGGGGCAGCTGGGCGCGCTCGTACCCAACCTAGCCATGGCACCCAGCACACGTTCCGCCGTCTCACTCAGGCGCGCGAGAAAAAAAAAAGAGCTCGAATTATGTCTGGCGATGGCGGACGGCAGCTTGATCTAGTCTCTACCGTGAGGCTCTGCCTGCAAACTTGTTCTTCTCATCCTCTTTCCATTCTACGTGGTTTGTGCCCGAGCAATCCTCCCTAGGACAGTACATACATACAACAGTAGGCAGGTGGCCAAAATGAAAACGACCTCCTGAAAGTTGTTGTGATTCCTTCAGGGCCGTTTAATGAGCGGCCCGCCCCTCGAGGTACTCGGACACCCACACCAGCCAGGATGTCATCTCGCGCGCCAGGGGACAGAGGTGGTCGGATAAAGGCGCCTGTCGGTGCCTCGGCGGGCCCGTCGGGTAGCGGCCACTGGGAGGCATGATGACGCTGCAGAGAGAGCCGGGGAGCGCTGCCGGGGGGAGGTTGGCCTAGACGCGGCCCCCCCATCACAGGAGGCTGGCCAAAAGCGCACGTGCAAGCTTCAGCAGCAGCAGCTTTCGTCGGCCCTCGGGATTGCGGTCAAGAAAAGAAGCCATTCAGGCCACGATTGGATCCGATGGCTGAGGCCGGACCAGCGAGGGAATACCCGTACAATAGGTGCAGGTACAAAGTACTAGGCCGCTAGCCAGGCACCTGATATTGGCCTAATTTCTGCATGAACGACCCGGTCCGTCCTCGAAGTGGCCCATTTTCGTTTCTTGCCCGTGTGGTGCATCGGACGGGAAGCCTGGAAGGGGGGCGGTCTCGGTACTTGATTCTCGCGCCGAAGCGCAGCCTTGAGACATGTACTGTCATGTACCTGCCACCTGTGTGATCTGCCAGCTGTTCACAATAAGACGGGACGCTTTTTAGTGGCCCTCAGGGAGGGGCCCTCCCAGCCCTCCGCTGGCCCATCCACTGAAGGGGACCGCGCTACGGAATGCTCGCTCCAACCTCGCCGCTACGCAGACAGAGCGCTGTAGCAGACGGACGGTGCTTTACGCGGCGCGAGGACGGGGGGGGCCCATGACGGCCTTGCGCGTCCCCGTGTGCACGATTCGATTGGACGGTGCAGCATGCACTGAGGTAGCGCCGCGTCCGGAAGGGCCTGGGACCTGCCTGGCCGACTGACCGACCGACAGGTACAGCGAAAGGCATTGCGCATTAACGAGGCCCCCTCCCGCAAAGACGCACCTACCGGCCCCGACCGACAGTGGCGACGGAGACGCGATAGGGGACGGCCAGCCCGTGCGGTGCCTGGGGCCTACTACCCGCCCACTCTACCACGGCCTACAGGCATTGGCCGCCACTGGCCAGGCACGGGCGGGCGGCCCACGGGTCGCGTCACATGGATGGACGGCCTTGTTCTTGCGCGGCGTCATGCGCGCCAACAACAAAAAGACGAGTTCGAGCTAAAGCACGGCGGGCGAAAATAAAAAACATAAACAGACAGGGGAGCAGGGTGGAGGACGGAGCAAGGAAAGGCAAATCCAAAAAGCCGGACGACAAGAGACGAGGAAAAGGGGGCAAACAGGGTCCGGAGGACGAGACGGCGGACGAGACAGCGGCAAAAAGAAGAGCGGCCAGTCGTCAACGTCACCCCCCTCCTTCACCTCCCCGAGGCTCGCACTGCCGCCGTCTGTTTCTGTTTCGCACGCTTCGCCGCCCTTGCCTCTCGACTGAGCCGCTGTTTTGGCTCGGCCCGCCTGCCCATTGGCCCGACGGGCCATGCGCTCTCTCTCTCTCTCCTCGCGGCGATAGGCATTCGCCACACGCGCGCGTACGCCCGCATGCCCACAAGTAACCTACTGAACAGCTTTTTTTTTACAGATACGCCGATGCCGCACCACGCGTGAAAAGCAGGAGGACATTGCCTGCCTACTACCGCCCGGACACAGAGAAGAGAGAAAGAAAAAGAAAGAAAGAAAGAAAACAGGGCCCCAGCCGCGCCGCCCAACGCTGAAGCTCTTGTTTCACGACCGAGCGAACCGCACCCAATCACGCCCTCCGCGCCTTGCAGTGCTCAGAGCACCGACAGCCCCTCCAGACAGAGCCTCCCTCGCAGACGAACAGAAAAAAAAAAGGGGCCGCTGCGTGCCAGTCGAGCCCGCCCACTGTCTCACGCGTCTTTCACGCAAGGGAGGGGAGAGGGGGAAGGGGGGGGGGAGGAGCTGGCGACACTCCGAGCCGGTCGGTCCCCTTCGCCGCCGCCCGCCCGCCCGCCCTGCCTGCGAGTACGCGGCGTCCGGCTTCATGGCCTTCGTCGATGGCCCAGCGGGAGCGTGGACGGCGTCATCGCTCCGACTCTGCCCTCGGGCCGCTCTCAGCTCCGCAGGGGTCTTGCCTGCGCGCTCTCATAGACCGCTGAAACAGCTTTTTTTGCCCGTGTCTATCGTGCGCGTACGCTTCCCGCTCTGTAGAGCGAGCGGCGTGTATACATATAGTCCCTCCCGTCGCCGTGTGTGCCGAGGGGGGGGACATGGACAAGCAGAGGCAGACAGCCGGATCCCGCTCCAGCTGCTCGAACCTGCACCTGCACCTCTCGAGTCCCAACCGAGTCGTCTGCCGGCAGTTACGTGCCAGCCTTGTCCGGGTCGTCGGCTCGCAAGCCCTGTCCCTTCACATTTCGCTCCGCGCCTGGGACACGCCCGAATCGTTAGACGACCACTCGCAAGACCGGTTTGAGACCGGCGCAAAACACACACACGACATCGCATCGCCAAGGGCCAGACGCGGAGAGCAGAGGCAAGACGCGAAGAGGAGCAGAGCATACTGCTAAGGAGTGTGTATTGATTTTAATTATTACGTAAAAGTCCGAGTTGACTTTTGAAACTCGAAAAAGGCTCGCTATGCATTTTAGAAGGGGGCATCAACGCCGTCTCATCGGCGACCAGGCTTGAGCTTCGGCGATATCCCTCGTCACGCACTCCTCGCTTTCCTCCCTGGCTGCCCGCCCACCTCATCACTCAGCTTCGCTTCCGGTTGCCCAGACGATGGTGTCGTTTTGTTTGAAAGGGAAGGGGCGATCAACCAAGATCGCAGGCACGTTAAAAGTTGGACGACGCGTTCACCTGCGACGGCTGGTGGTAGTTCTCCAGCGTCGACTGGAAAGGGCTTCGCGGGCCGGGACCGACGGAGCTCCCCTGGTTAGGCTTCTCGAGGTGCGAGTTGGTCATGTCGTACTCTATGAGGCCGTCGTTCTCCTCCGAGTTCTTCTTGCGTCCCCAGATTCGCCAGGCCATCAGGCCCAGGGCTCCCAGGGCGATGGCACCGCCGATGCCCACGACGACGCCGATGACGGTATTGCGCGTCTTAGTGGTCATACCGGACGTCTCGGTGGCCCCGTCCGAGTTGAGGCCGGGCGTCGTCGTGGTCCTCGAAGTCGAAGTTGCCACCACCTTTGAGCCATCGCTATTGGTCAGGGTGATGGTGTGAATGGACGTGGACACGACGGGCGTCGGCTTTGGCTGAGATGACTCGTCCTTGGCTTCGGATGAAGTAGAAGAGGACGACTCGGGCTGGGACTCGGAAGTCGAGCTTTCTTCGGACTTGCTCTCGGGCGATCTCGAAGGCGTCGGTGTCGAAGAAGGTGTCTGCACGGGGCTCGGGGCAGACGAGGGGGTGGGCTCGGAGCTGGGACTCTGATTTTGAGGCGGCCGCCTGGATGAGGGCGTAGGCGTAGAAGGTGCCGAGCTGGGCGTGTCCGTCGTAGCGGAGAGGGCCGCTTTCTGGCTGGTCGGCGAGGGGCTAGACGGAGCCGATGAGGATTCGCTTTCGGCGCTGGAGTCGCTGGAGGCGCTGGAAGCCGAGGCAGATGTGCCGCTGAGGCCGGGGAGATCGTCAAGCTGCCTGGCAAAGTGCGACCGAAGGCCACCCAAGTCCAGGTTCGGCCATGCGGCTTGGGCCACCCATAGCAGCGATAGGGTCAGCACAAAGAGGCGCGAGAATCGTGGGTAAAACATGTCGGCTCTCTGTACGGCTGCGGTGGAAGATTATGGTGTGGCGGTCCCGCGCAGCAGCCGAATTTCTCAAGGCTTTCGGTCGAGTCGTTTGGTTCGTGGTGCGGCCTGTCCAGACCAGCAGACGTGTGGCAGCCGTTGAGTCTCGAGTCTCGAGGGCGTCGATTCAGCCTGTGGCGGTTGTCGTCAGGACGCCGGATCGTGGTGAGAGGAAGAGAAAGTGAAGGAGGTGGCGAGTCGACGGATCGCGGGGAAGAGGGCGTAAGGCCAGGCGATGACAATAATAGGGGACAGGAAGGGACAAACGAGCGAATAGAAGGCACACAAAGGGAACTGGTGGTGTAGTGTTAAGCGACCAAAGGCATGTCTGCGCCTCAAGAGGTATGTAGGAAAGGTAGGTAGACAGGACTGCAGCCCAGGTGGTAGGCGCTGGTTAGGAGTGACGAAGGTAAGGGGGGGAGAGAGCAGGGGAGCAGGGGGGGGGAGATAGAGAGGCCGTGGGGAGAGGCCGTGGGCGGGATCACGGGGCACAGTGTGCGAGACAGTGTACCGGATGACTGGGCAGCGTGGCCCGAGAGAGGCACAGCGCCGAAGGCCGAAACGGGTGGCTTCCCAAGATTACGGAGTCGATGCAGGGGTCCGGGCAAACAAAGGAGCGTGGTGGGATCCGGTACTGCGTTAGCCGAGCGAGCAGCGAAGCACCTCGGCCTCGGCGCCCATTTTGCTGGCGTTTGAGGTATTGCGCCGGGGCGACGGGCGATGGGGGCCTAAGGCGGTACCTGCGCGGCGCCCCCAAAACGGCGGCAGGAACGTATTGGAAGCTGTGCCTGAGGCCGCTCCGCCAATCAGCTCTTGGGCCAGACGCGCTCCCCTGCCACGGACTGGCCCAGGCTCGCGCCAACCGCCTGCTGCTTCAGGCCGTCTCCTCCGTGCCGGCTTCAGATACCCTACATACGAGTACCTAGGTAGGCAGGGAGTGCATATACAAGCTGTGCTGTGCAGGCCCTAAAACAGGTACCTAGAGGGACCGGTATAGCAATAGCATCATGGGTCCCGTCTTGTCTCGAGGCTCGCCTCGCGACGTGCGACGGGAGGCGGTGCGCTGGCGCCAAGGCCGTTAGCATGTATCGGCACGTGCCCGCTCGCTGTCAGGACAGTGCCGGGCCGACCGAGTGGCACACAGTACATGAATCAGCCGGTTGGCTCCCCAAACCCTCCCCAAATATCCCCTTCTGCCTCTACGTCACCCAGCCGAAGCGCCTCTCGTATCCAGCACCCAACAGCCACCATACCTACCTCCTCGAGTCCTAGCTCTACCTTAGAGCATAGCCCGCATACCTAAGCTCGTGCCCAACTTGCCTTGCCGCCGTCATCACCCTCTCCCATTTCTGCCAGCAGCGCGACAAAAGCAAGGGCAACCCCTGCCCGCCAGTCGAGCGACTGGCAACATGGCCTCGGCTTCGCGTCTACCCGTTTCCACACTCCCTCATGCGTCCGGGGAGCGTCATACTGGACTGTCTTGCTCCCTGGCCAAGCCTTCGATCGCCTCGACAACACAGAGAACGTGGCGCACCGCCTTCTGGTGGCCCGTAGGATGCCGCCGCCGCAGGAGAGGGGGAGCATGAAGTAGGTATGTACCATATGTTGGTTACCGTCGGCCTACCGGGACTACATGAGCTTGCCCGAGACAGGGTTTCAAATTATGTCCTTCAAGTACCTACCTACCAACTTTAGTAGAACGTACGGCAGCCTATCCAAATCGTAGCATGATCCCTGGGCTGGGCAGGCTGACCACCCACCCACCTAAGAGTACCCAAGGTAGTCAAGTCCACTACCAAAGACAACCTTAATCATCCAAGACTCTTCGAGATCGGGCTGCCGCTTACTTGACCACTGAGCACCATCTACCTTGGCCATCTCTCAGACAGAGCAGACCACATGTACCGACTCAAGAGTCCAGTCTATTGGACAGTTCACTTTTGCCGGCCCAACCGTGACCAGCTCAACATCAAACCATCTGCTGGTGGTGGGTCAGTCTGGTCCGGTGATCACTGATCACCACGGCCTTCCCGAGCTGCAATAGCATCAATGGGAGCGACTCGGAAATCATGCGTATACCTCCCCTCAGCCTGCAACACCCAATTCCAAGTCGTCATAAAACAAATTCGGCCAAGGTCGGCCCTCTTGAGATCGAACCCCCATCACAAAAGGCACTCAAGGGACACGGAGGTTGCCAAAACAATCTAGCACCGAGTCCAGCGCAATGGCATCGCATTCCAAGCCTAAACTCACGCACAAGAAGAGCCGAACTAGACCGAATGAGATTGAGAAAGAGAGAGGCAAGACTATTCGGCCACGCGGCGTCGTACCTGAGAGCTCCACCATGACCGACATTTATTGGCCCAAGGCTGTAAGGAGGTGCGGGATCGGGCTCAAACGCGTCAGGGGATCGCGATCCACATCGAACGAGTCAGTATATGTAGTGAGCTGCGCAAGATAGTCCATGGCCGTCGAGTCCGGAAAAAGCACCGACTACTTGATTCTTCAAGTCTTGACCGGAGCTTGCAGCACGGAACGTAGGAATACGGACACCATCTGCTTGCTATACGGGCCTTGATACCATCCAACAGTGTTCATATGATGTTGACGATGGAGATGTAATCACTTTCTTCGGCACGCAAGAAAATGATACCAATTACCGCTGCCAACAAAGGTCGAGGCAAAGTGTCTTGTCCGGTCATGCAGCAGATGCTTCGGGATATATCTATAAAGAGAATAACGGCAAAATCTGTGTGAGTAGTCTGTGTGGGTTGCTGGCTAGTATCCTAGCCCTGCTATCCCAACCCCAGTCTGCATACGGTGCCCGATGTGTCGGTGCGATTCCGTATCGACGAGGCGGAAACAACGAAACCCAGACTGTGCGATTGTGATCGAACGTTAGAAACAATGGGGTCTGGTGCCTCCCTGCTATCGAGGCCCGCCGCGCAGCTGGAGTCAGAATGAGTATATCGACCAGGAAGCAACATGAAGACAACACAATCACTCACCTCGTAGACTGGAACCGCGCTTATTATTGCTGGCTCGCACTTGACAAGGCCAGTTCAACCTCTGAGCGTGTCAAGAATGGATTCATAGAACAAAAAGCTCCAAGAAACAACCAATTCCATATACAATTAACATGGATGATGGCAAAGATCAGACTTGAAATGGTTCAAATGTCACAAGCTTGGCCGAGCATGTTGAATCCACGATACACTTCGGGGTTTGTACTCCTCGAGCAACAGGACATGCAGTAGGAAGGAAACATAGCCGCAACAGAGACGGGGGGTTTCGGCAAAACATAACACTGGACCTTGAAGGACGGGAGAGACCATACCAAACAATGGCTGAACCCCAAAGAGAAAATAGATTTGCTCCGATGACTATGCAAACTGCCGCTTATAACTGGCCCCACGTGCTGGCAACGGTACCTAACCGTCACTAATCGTCCCGTTGGTGGTAACTTGACTGCTTGTTTAAGCTGGATAATAAGCCTCCTCCTCTGGGCTTTTTTTCAACTTTATTTCAATTTACTGCGACCTTTACACGCCAAACGATTGAGCTATATCATATGAGTGTGAACTTGACGAATCGAAACGTCTTTTCCAACCACGAGTGTTTAATGTTTATACGTGCCCAGGATCCGACAGCTCAGTGCTGTATACGTGGCAGGGAGTATCTGCTCTACGCTAGTCTCGCCGGGCTCCTTGGCATGTATGTCGCATCTCTTCGGACAGGACCACATTCGCGAGTGCAAATTACCGTTATCCTCTGGAGACATTGCCCTACATATGTAGTTTACACAACATTCGAGATTTGACTCAACTGCTTAGACTGAAATACCGTGGGTCCCCCGTTGATGTAAATCCTTTAGATCCTTGACATCCTTGCTGTTGTTCATTAGCTGAGGTTTTTATTTCATTGTTTCTTTCTCTCCAGTCCTCAGGTCGCTTCATGTACTTCTATCCTGTCGTTTGAAATGGCATCCTCGAGACATGTTTAGGGATATAAGGGACGTGAGAGAGAGAAGACAGGTGAAGTTCTCGAGTAGTGAAGCTTGCGCGTAAAGGTCTGATCGTGACTCTTTACAATCGTCAGAGTAATAAGTCCACTTGGTCAGCAACCAGGGATCAATTGATGCCTCGATTTCCGCCTTCTCCCAATCGAAATTAATGAAAGGACAAAGGTGTAAGCCCGAAAGATACATACAGGACTCAGAGATAACATGAAGTGACGCAGACTCATCAGCTCATAAGCTACATGTAATACAAGCTCAACATGCGGGCTGCCCGAGCCGATAATATTCCCTTATACGAAAAAACCCTTCAACATCGTCACGAGCTCACACCTTCTGAGTAAGAATCTAGATAATAGGCTCATACGCACTGTTTTGTTTT
>NJEV01000062.1:0-45643 GCA_002591385.1 Cordyceps sp. RAO-2017
ACAGTCGTCTGAGGAGGTGCATGGGCAACCTCACCTCCCGGCACGGGACTTTGCTCGCGCGCTCGTCCACATCCCGGATTCTAGCCGCGAGAGCCTCGAGGTCTATACCCTCGTCATCTCCCGGTGTGGCTCGGAGTTTCGCCGCGAAGCTTGCGTCCTCGAACATGGGACAGGCCAGGTAATAGCAGGGCTCGATTATCCACACAGCTCTGGTGTAGTTGGGGTCCGTAAAGCTCTGGAGAATGCAGGCCAGGCTCTGGCTGGCACCGCCGGTGACGCATATGCGTCGTGCGTCGGGCTCGGCGCCGTAATGCCGCGCCAGCCATCTAGCCAAGCTGTCTCGCAACGGCTCGTATCCTGCGCTGGGGCCATACTGCAGAACGGGCGTATACTCGGCAGGGTCCACCAGGGCGCGCTGGCAAGCAGCAGATAGCAGGCTGGCTGGCAGGACATCGGGCGAGGGCCAGCCACGCAACAAATTGATCAATTCCGGCATCTCGCTGAACGTAAGAATGCCCCTCGGCAGGATCTGAAAAGAAAAGAAAAAGTTCTGGCGCTTCCTAGCATTCAGCCAGATTCATCTGTCAAGATCAACAGAATTGAGGGTGGCAAAACAAAGCGGTCCAGTCGGTCAGTCACATGGGCCTCCCGGTCACGGGGAACGATGCGATATCGAGAAGTACGGTTGGATGCCCGGTGGCGTTGCATCATGTGCTCAGCCTTCCCACGCGGAAGATTTCCCCCCAAAGCTGCCTCCACTCTGGTCACTGTCCCGCGGAAAAAAAGTATACCCACAGCGCAGCTCGCCTGCGCGCTATGCATCAAGCTCCAACGCGGGCCCCGAAAAACAGTCTTAATACATCATGGCCCATAAGGTGTAGCGCCCTTGCCAAAAATCAAATGTGGTTTTCTTTTCGCCAAATCCATTATGGTGGCAGCGAAGACACCGTTGGCCCAGGCGAACCAGCTGCGTGTGTACTTTCTTACATGGTCGACGTCGACGCTTTCGTGTACGAGACCCAGCCGAGAAGATTTGAGGACCAATTCCAGGCATTCCTTGATTTCATCGTCATCGTCCGAGGTCTGCGCCTGGACTAACAAACTCATCGGCCAGGCGTTGTGCAAACCTATGTGAGGCCCTGTCGTTGGAGGGAAAGGTGTGTCAGGCTCAGTTGCAGCTGGTCAGGGCCGGTTCATGCTCTTACCTCCAATTCCCTTGAAGTTCTTGCCAGCCAGATAGTATGGGTTTCCCAACCTATCCAAAATCATTCGTCTTGTGTTTTGGTACACAGTGTCTTCGACGTCGCAAAATCTCATCACCGGAAGGGCGAGCAGCGAGGGATAATTTGCATCGTCCATCAAGATTGACGAGCCATAGCCATCGACTTCGTACGCAAAGACATCGCCATATTTCTTGTGTTTGACCACGCCATGCTCCAAAACGCCGGCACGCAGCCGCTCGCTCAGTTTACTAAGCGTATCCGCGAGAGAAGATTTCCCAGCTGCCTCCAGCAGCTTCGAGGTTCGGGCAAGCTCTACCGACATCATTGCATTGGCCGGAATAAAGTAGCCCAGGATGGTGGCATCGTCGCTTGGACGAAAGGCAGACCGAACCAGACCGGTGCCACTGTTAAGCGGATTGCCGATTCCGTTCAGATTCAGCGTCTCCGTGCCAATGTTAGTCAATCGTTGGAAGGTATATTCGTTCTTCTGGTGGCGTCCAGTCTCTGGGTCGAACGTGGGGCGCGACTGCTGCCTGAGGACCCCAAGAAGAGTCTCGACAGCAAGATACCACCTGTCGTGAACAAATTTTGTCGAGCCGGTGTGCTCGTAAAAGTCATTGCCGAGCGCCAGAAAGTGCGCCAGAGAATCGAGCTCGTATTTGCATTCGAAGACGGTGTTCGGTTCGTACGCCGGGTGGACAACGTCGTTCTGGCCGTTGGAGGAGATGGCTAGGCCACTGATGGGCGGGGGTTGAAAGGCATTGCAGTAGGGCGACTCGATGACATACTCGGATTGCGTATTGATAGCACCGAGGATCAAGTCGAATATAGCCGGATCATTCTTGGCCAGGACCTGGTAAGGCCGCAGCTGGTTAGTCGAGTCACGTAGCCATTCGGCTACTATGTCACCCGTGATGATAAAGGACTGCGGCCCTTGCCAAGCAGCCTCGTCTTCCGCCGCATGGAACTCTCCCATGCGGACAAAACCAGTGTCTTTGCCCGTCGTGTGAAACTTGACGGTCGTGTCGGTCGTGGACGGAAAAGCATTCTCGAAGAGTCGAGCTAGGTCTGAATCTATCATCCTAGAGGTGACTTCCTTGATGACTCTTTCGATCTCGTTCGAGTGGAAGGTACGGCATCCCGGATCGGGTCGTTGGAATGGGAGACCGAGAGGCCCAGCGCTGAGAGGGCGGCTGCGAGAGGATGGTCAGACCAGACTAGCACATCTCTCGTGCAGACTCACCCGCGCGCTCGTGGACCTACTCACTGAGCATAGGATGCATAGGATGCATAATCAGGACACGCTTCGGACTGCTTGTTGAGCGGCACCTGGTTGCTTTCTGCGGCGATGGGCGCTCTTGGGCTCAAGGCCAGTAGGCTGGCCGCGAGCAGCCACCACATTGTCTGGATGATAGCGCGGGAGTTATACCCACGGAAATCTGAATAAAACAGGCGAAGTATCCTACTCAACCAGCTTCCCAAGGGTCGCGCGTAGTCATTCGGTCGGCACCGAAGGGCTCCAAGTGCTGTCTGTGTCCACGACGGAGGATTGCGTTCAGTGACGGTTCAAGCAGCCAGCGAGTACCAAAGTACCTTGATACCTACCTAGGTACCTACCTAGGTGGTGGGTAGGTATGTAGATATCTAGGTACCTTAGATAGGAAGGTACCTAGGTAGGTGCCCTTGAACTCCGATGGTGTATTAGTCATGTTTGCACAACCGTACTTTCGCCCGGTTCGGCGCGAACTCTAGTGGTAGGCTCCTAGTATGTACCTAGAGTACCTACGCTGCTACGGTAATGTTCAATCACTTTCCAGTCTGAAAGGTTCACGAGGTAGGTATTATACAGCCCAATATATTTATAAAATCTGGTCATCAGGGGACACTTCATGATTTTCTCGGGTATAATCTAGTTGAAACTGTCGTGACTCGTCACAATGTAGGGGTGGGGGGGAATGACCGCTCTGAAGGAAGGCAGACAATAAGCAGTATGCCATACCTTCACCAGCCCCACGTCCGACTCGAGGCCGTGAATACCGGCGGTTTCCATTGTATCCTCGCCGCGTCAAGAATCCTCTTTTGTTTTTCCTTTTGCTTCTCCCTTTGCTTGATGAGTCTGTCTGGGATGACGATCTTGTGGTCGCTCTTGTGGTACACTTGCATCTTCATCGCCTGAAGAGTGTGCTCGACATCCTGCGTCGTCATGGCCAGAGCCGAGGAGATTGTCTCAATCGTCACCTTGTCGTCTCGTTCATTGAAACCAAGCAGAAGATCGAGAATATTTTCCGACCAGTACTGGCGGTAACTTAGTAGCCCCAGGTCAGATAGTGGCTTTTCTGGCGACCCTAGCTTGCCCTCGATTTTGGATAGCTCGTAGGAAAATTGGATAAGTAGCCTGCCATACCCCTTTCTCTGGTACTGGGGGAGGGTCAGAATACAAGCGACGTTGTATCCGTCCGCGCTCTCCTTCTCCTTGGAAAAGTAGCCCACTATATGACAGCCCTTGTCGCTTCGTGTTGTCATGACGTAGAATAGGAATGGGTCGACGTCGTAGTATAACGTCTTGTGATCGAGGAACATTTTAGATAGCAGACAGAGATTCCGGCACCAGGTTCGTTGGCGGCGCCCATCGATCTCGAAGAAGGACACGTAGTCGTCTCGATAAATTTCGTTGCCCGGAGGATGCTGCAGCAAGCATTTTTTCCGATGACGGAGGAAAGCTCTCTCGTCTCCATAGTAGCTCAAGCAGAACTCGCAAATGAATATAACATCCTCGTGGCTGAACATCTCGGGATACGGCGAGAAGTACCACGGAAACAAGTCATTCTTCCCGAACTGAACCTTTGAGATGTTTCGTATGCGCGAAATTTCGGCCGGATTTTGCGTCATAGAGCCAGATGTTCTCAGTTTCTCAATCTCTTCCTCGCGACTAAATCCGCCTGCTTCCTTTCGTTTGTCCTCTTCTCTGTCGTCTGGGTCCACATCTTCGACAGCAGCCGGTGTGGCACTGGCTTCGACACTGGTGTATGCCTGAGTATCGCCATCAGGTCCGATCGATGATGATTTCCGTTGCCTGGAAGACTCAACAAACTCTGCGCGCGATGCTGTTAGCGGATATGCTCGCCATTTTGTCCAAAAAAAGAAATGATGTCTTGCGAACCTGTCCATGGATGAGGAGTTGTAGCCTCGGAATGAACTGACTGTTCCCTTTTGGCGGGACGCTTTTGTGACTTCTTCGAAACCTGGGCCTTTTTCGTCTGCGTTGAAGATGATTTCTTGGACTTGGAATCCTTCAACTTCTCCTTCTCGGGGTTCGGCCACTCGACGTCCTGGCTGAAGTCAATCCTGGCGACGGGAACCCATTCATCAAGTCGCTTGTTGAAGTTATCAAAGTTGCAATAAAACTGTTTGCCGCTCTTGGTTTCTTTGATGCTGAGGATCTCAGCTCTGCGCGGTTGGCCTTCCTTCTCGACCCAAGCAATACAGCCCGATCTGAGAGTATCAGGAGTTGCTTTTCCCTTTTCTCGGGGGGCGTCCGACCCGACAGCCGCTTCGCCGCCTGTCGTTCCAGGAGTCATGATAAGATGCGGTCGTTGGTGGAACGACGCAGGTCGGTGAGCCGGCGGATGGGCTAAGCGATGGAAGAGCGAATGGCAGAAAAGAAGGCTGAAAGCTTATCGCCAGGCGGTCAGAGAAAAGGCACTAATCAGTTAACGTCTAAGCCAATGGACCCGATAGATACATATACCCGTATATTCTCATATTATCCAGCAGCTTAGGTAGTTAGGTAGGTAGTCAAGCCTCTTCCTACAAGCATCAAGGCTAGCAGCATCCCGGATTCCTCCTTACTTCATCGAGGGTCGCACGCAGAAACAGCTTCTGCAAGTCAATGGAAGATGCGCGGTTGTGCTATCGAGTCGCTATTATGGCAGAACTTTCTTCGAACTGGAAGAGACTGCAGGCAAAGATAAAGGGTGAGGGAACATCAGCAGCCTCATCAAAACGAAAAACGATCGGAGGTCCAAACGCCTCAGCAAAGAAGCGAAAGTTCACGTCCAACAAGGACGCGACAGCAGCGGCAAGCAGACAGCCAAACAATCGGCCGGCCGGCCAACAGCTGACCATGGGCGGTGTCCATAGCTCCACCGCCAAAGAGGAGCTTGGAGATGGCGTTTCACCTTCGCTTGCTCTGTGGGCGAAAGACAATAACATCTCGGCCGAGACGTTAGCAGAAGCTTACGGCCTAGGCCTGCGTGTTAACTCGGCGACTTTGGAGTCGCAAAATGACAGAGTCAACCACGGCTTGTCTGCTGGCATCGAAATGGGAAAGTATATGGCTATAGACTGCGAGATGGTTGGCGTCGGTCCAGGAGGGTATGAGTCGGCGCTGGCGAGAGTCAGCCTGGTAGATTTTCACGGGAAGCAAATCTACGACTCGTTTGTGAAGCAAAGAGAGAGGGTCACAGACTGGAGAACCGCCGTGAGTGGTGTCTCTCAGAAAGAAATGAGATTCGCGAGGGATTTTCAGGAGGTGCAGGAGCAGGTCGCCGACATCCTCAAAGATCGAGTCTTGGTCGGACACGACGTCAAGCATGATCTGGCCGCCTTGAAGCTTAGCCATCCGGCCCGAGACACTCGAGATACAGCCAAATACGCCGGCTTTAGAAGATTTGGACATGGTAGGAAACCGGCTCTCAGGGTGCTAGCCAAACAGCTCCTCGGAGTCGAGATTCAAGGCGGACCTCATTCCAGCATCGAAGATGCTCGAGTCACAATGTTGCTCTTCCGCAAACACAAGCCCGGATTCGATGTCGATCATGCCAATCGCTACGCCCCCAAGCCTTGTTACTCAAGCCAAACCCCAAAGAAGAAGCAGAGTGGTAGAAAAAAGGGTCGAAATTGATGATGAGACAGCAATTACGAAGCCCCAGCACATTTGACATGACTCAACTTCGCTGCGCATTGAGCCGCAGAGCCCCAAATCCCCTCCGCTCATATTGTGGACTTTCGCAGCTTCAATTTTTGGGGAAGTTCGAGCGCCAGAGACAACAAGGCCTGAGGATTTTTCGATGCGTCACTACTCAGAGAGGGATGCCGTCCATCAACTCCAGAGCCCCTTCACGTCCGACCGTAATAATCACATCTCCCAAGGTCTTCGTCAGAAACCCAGCCTCACAGTATGTGAAGTAATACTATTATAGATGAGCAGTGATGCACAGAAGAATGGAGAGGGAGATCGACGCCCCGGGCTGAGGTTGCGTACCTGCCACTTCCTTCGAAACACTTCGACTGCCTCCTTTGTCATGCTCGGGTGCTCTCTGAGCAAGGCCGATTTTATCTCACCATTGAAGTTCTCCTGGAATTTTTCGTTCCAGAGTCTTAACGTCCTCGCATAATGACCGCCAATGTTTTCGACATTTTCGACGATCAAGGTTCCTGAAGACTGTTCGCTAAGATGGTTCAGAAGCTGCGTTATCGAAGGCAGGTAGCCGCCGGGGAAAATGTAATGGTTGATGAAGCTGCGCCGTATCTCGTTCAGACTTGGACCAACCACTCCGAGCGAAAACAGAACTTACTCCTCAGTCCTGGAATAGGCCTCGTGACGGCCCTCAGGCATGGTTATGCACTGGAACATGGCGATGCCACCCTCTTTCTTGAGGAGCTTATTCACGCACGCAAAGTACGTAGCCAGGTACTCCTGGCCAACAGCTTCCAGCATTTCTATGGAAACAATTTTGTCGTACGGTTTCGAAGGAATCGGCAGCTTACGGTAATCCATGAGCTTGATCTCTATTCGGTCGTCGAGGCCAGCCGATCGGATCCTTTCTTCAGCCAGGTCCTTCTGCTCTGCCGAAAGAGTGAGGCTGGTGACCCGGCATCCTGTCCGTCTGACTGCTTCGATGGCGAAAGATCCCCAGCCCGTCCCGATTTCGAGGACGTGATCGGCGGCGTTGATTCTGGCACCTTCAATGAATCGGACGAGTTTTCTGATCTGGGCCTCTCCCAAAGACTCTTCAGGCGAATCGACTTTTAAAGCACGCCGCCAGATAGGGCACGAATACGTCATATCGGGGGACAGAAAAGCAGCAAACATCTCGTTGCTGATGTCATAATGGGCAGATATGTTGAGGTGAGAATTGGAAAGCGTGTTGGTCGAGCGAGCCAGGCTGGAAATGGCAGATGAGATGCTCGAGATCCAGGTGGTTCCGTTGTTCATCTGGTCTCGGTTTACAATGAAGAGCTATGATGGCCAAGTTACCTCCATCGCCCTTTTCTTTTCTCCAAGTGCAGAGATGCGTTTGAGACCAGAGGGGAACTGGGCGGCTGCACGAGACAGATGCAGGGGACGAAGAACAAGGGGCTTCTTACCTGGAAAAAGGAGGTCAGATCTTGACATTGGAAGTCGCCGAGCATGTAGGCCTCGGCGAATCCCATATCGGCAAAGAGAAACAGCCGTATCCAGAAGGCCTCGTTCTTGATCACAATCTCAACTCGGGGGACTGTGATTGCGCGCCGGGGCAGTCCAGCTGCGGCTGCGATGCTGCCGAGCCCCCCCGAGAGCTTCTGCCCGAAGACATGTCTCTTCTCCCCGGGCTCATCTACGAGCAGCAAGGTGCCTGTCTCGATGCGGGCAAGAACGGAGAGAATGGCAGGTTTGGCCACAGCAAGAGCCGGACCCCAGGTCCAGCCGCCGACGGCCCCGCGCAGCATCTCGGCCCCATGAGAGACAGGTCTGGCGATGGCCGTGGGTAGCGACGGTATGGACCTACTGAGCGGGAACATGGCAATCTGGGCCGACGCTTGATAGATCAGTCGCTGTATGGAGAGGCCCGGATAAGAGAATGGAGATAACAAGATCAAACTAAAATCGGCTTGAGCTCAGCAGGTCGGGATGAGCTGGTGGACATAAATCAATCATGCACGCTGGGGAAAGGGGTCGGGTGGTGCTCAGAAGAGAGTTGAGCCAGGAGTGAGCACTGGGCAGTGGGCATCAGCGCAGCAAGGAGCGGCAGAAAGCACCGTACCAGGTCGATCAGCAGTTCGGTCGGCGATCAGGACGGCTTTATTACCGCCGGTCGGATGCGAGAGAGGCACGGTAAGCTCGTGAATGACGGGTAACAGGGGAGTGGACAGCTTGGGTTAGCTGGCTAGGTAGCTTGGTTTCGCGGCTTTGTGTGGGTGCTACCGCACTGGACGTGGGAGTTGAGAGGCGGGACCAGGGATGTTTCCGGATGCAGCCAGCCGGGACATTGATCCTACCCGCAACGTGTCCAGCTACGAGCAAGATCAACCGCAAGCTTCCCCTGAGGATTGACAGACTCGGAGCAACCTCTCATCAATGGACGGGGTTGGGAGGCTGGCAGTGGTGATTCAGCTCCAAAAAGAAGGCCTCCCTCGGAGTAAGGAGAGCACCTCATCCTCAAGCCGCCGGTTGTCCGACGGCAGCCCGACTTACCAGCCTACCACTGATTCGGGAAGTCTTGATGTCATCGACGCTCGAACTCACCAAGGTAGCACTATCGGGGCTCGGGAGCGGCCCACCCGGTTCCTGCAGCTGCAGTTGGTGAGCAATGGCCGTTTGCCGCTAGGCCACCGGCCTGCAGAGACTGTACCCTGGACAGAGTCGGCCTGGTGAGCTTGGGCCCACTCACGAGACGATGGAGGTGCTGAGAAAGGCTGCGAGATTGCAATCTTCTCAGGGGTTTGAGCGCCGTCGTCTTACACGCATGGACTGTCCCCTGGAGACCCAAAGCTTGAAATGTCACACGCCGACCTGAACTCCTTCATATCTTATTGGCAGGAATTACGCCTAAAGTCACGTGTCCTTCTCTTGACCTTTCCGTATGTGTATTAGTACTTTGTAGATTCACGGTATTGCAAAGTGCAGGTACCACTCAACGCGTCTTGCCCAATCGACGCGTTTTCCTCCACGGCGATAGCCTCGTCTCGATGGTCTTGTCGCCATTGTAGCAAGCACTCAACGCTAGACTCCCTTATATTCGATTGCTTCGAAATTCTCACTCTATTTCCCCCCTCTGTTATTTCCCTCTGGCCAATATCTCGTCGGACACTGCCATTTGGATTACCTCGGTTCTCTCAGCCTGTCAACTTGTCCTCGCTGTTGCTTCATCATGTCTGAGCCGATGCTCGTCATTGCGGACGGGCGAGCTTCCCGCCTGCCCAAGACAATACCAAACCTCCTTCCATGTCGCATTCATCATACAGGGAGCGTGGACCCTGTGCCACAATACTGGGCAACTTCTCAGCTTCAAGGAGGTAGGTCCCATCTGAAGCGAGACGTTAGACAGGTTCTTGTGGCTCACTATCAGTTCTGCTGCAGGTTCAGTGGTCATTGCCCATTTTCGCGGACGAAAACTTCACGGCCGAACTATGACACTCCCTGAACAGTATGAAGGCACTGTTTTGCAGCGCAAGCCGGTCGAGCAAAGACAAGATCAACGCGAAGAGCCCGCCGATAGTCCGAAGACCAAGATTATGCAGGTAACCTCTCATTTCGACCAGATGATCGTGTGGAATCACGGACCATCGACCGATTCTGTGACCGATGCATACATCAGAGCAATTGGTGAATGGCAGCAGATGGCTGATAAGGTAGGCGTGTTCGACATGCGCAAGGAGAGCCCAATCTGACGAAACGTAGGTCCATTCATTCCCAGAGAAGGACGAAACAGACAAGCCGCAACAATGACGGGCGAACCTGGGTGCCATGGCACTCCGACGATACTGCTGACGGTCTGGCCGAGCTCTAAGAGTTTATTGCGGCATCAGCAAGGCTTGCACCGCCAAAATGACATTTCGGACGTCCCTGGCTTCACGAGAGGTTGCTTGCATAGACTGGATGTCGAGAGGACTAGTATCGCGAGATACTGAGAAAATATGCTACCAAGCGTGCTCCACAACCGACCCTGACCAGCTTGCGGTCCAATGCCAAGGTTCAGGAGCGCTACCCGGCTTCCTAGAGAAGCTAAAGATGTATGTATGTGTACATTCACGCCGGGCACATGAACCCGGGCTGTCGAGATACCAATACAGTGACATGACACATGGCCATCGCCTTGGATGAACACATCTTGTACATAATGTGCTGAGAACTGGAGGACAGCTTCAGAGTGATAACTATAACGGCCCAGATCTCACGTAGTGTAGTGAGGAAAGCCTCTCGTTGTTCCAAACGACAGACCCGAGACGGTCTGTAAGCTTGCGATCTCTCAACTTTGGTGTACGCCAAATTTTCATCGGAATCAAGAAGTCCGTGCCTGTATCTCGTCTTACACACTGTGATTCCTTCCCCCAAGGGCTTTTCTCGCCGCTGGCCGAGGTCCACAGTGCCGGCCCCGCGCCCGCAGAGAGTCCCCGCTTGCCCCTCTTTCCTGCAATCAATTAAAAATCGCGTAAAAATCGCGTCTCAACGCGCATCTCACACGCGCCCTGTCGCCCAAGTCTCTCCAATCTCCTCCAGGCCAACGGCCCTCTCCCTCGCCATTCCACCTCTCCATCGAGACATTGTTTCACCAAGTCCTCTTTGCTTGTCGATTTCGGCGTGCTCTCCTCTTAACCTCTGCCTTCGCTATCTTCTTAAAACCCAGGGCCTCGCGAGTATCCCGGAAATAGGTCCGTCTTCCTGCAGAAACAGCAGCCGCCGCCATGGCTCCCTCCAGCGACGCCGGCTACATGATGTCGGATGCGCCGTCCCTGGCCGCTGCGCAGAAACGTCATCCTGGTTTTCCTTCGTCGTCCTCGACACGACCCCGCGGTCCGCCGTCAGAGAACCAAGGCGCCCCCAGTGACGACGGACGGGATGGTTTCGCCGATGACCAGGTGCCCCGAAGCTCGCGCATCCCAGATGCCACCAATATTCCGCGCGTCGAGGACAGGATCGGCTTACTGGTCCAGGAACACTTTGAGGCTTTCATCGAGAGGTAAGTCCGAGATGATCTAGCTTCACGCGCCGACTCTTTCTTGGGTTTGACCCTTACACATCATAGCTTCGTTGAAGACCCCCTCTCCTCCGGCGCTCCCACCTCAAGTGCCGTCACTACGGACAAATACTACATTGCCCAGATCAAGGGCATGCGCAACTTTCAGCTCTCAACCTTTTACGTCGATTACAAGCATCTCGCGTCGTGGGAAAACGGCAGCTTGGCCGACGGCGTTATGCGCCAATATTACCGCTTCCTGCCATTTCTGACCGCCGCTCTTCACCACATGATCGCCAAATATGAGCCTCAATACTTCCGCGAGCATCGGCAACCCACCGCCTCGAGCAACCAAACAACCTCTGCCGCTAGCCAATTCGGCTCCGCCAGCCAGAGCGACGCCTCGCAACGAAAAAATGAGCATCAGCAGACGGACAAACTCTTCTCTCTTGCCTTCTACAATCTTCCTCTTGTCTCTCGCGTGCGCAGCCTCCGTGCTGCCAATATCGGCCAGCTTCTCTCCATCTCTGGCACCGTGACGAGAACGTCAGAAGTGCGCCCCGAGCTGTCTCTCGCGACCTTTGTCTGTGAAGCGTGCCGGGCCGTCATACCCAACGTGGAGCAAACTTTTCGCTACACGGAACCTACGCAATGCCCGAACCAAATATGCTCGAACCGCGTTGCATGGCAGCTGGACATTCGCCATAGCACCTTTGTCGATTGGCAAAAGGTGCGCATCCAGGAGAACAGCTCTGAAATTCCCACCGGCAGCATGCCAAGGACCCTTGATGTCATCCTGCGCGGCGAAATCGTGGACCGTGCCAAGGCTGGGGAGAAGTGCATTTTTACAGGCGCCCTGATAGTTGTCCCCGATGTCAGCCAGCTCGGTCTGCCGGGTCTCAGGCCCACTGCCGTCCGTGATGACCGCGGTGCTCCCCGTGGTACCGATGCCGGTGGAAGTGGTGTCACTGGGCTCAAGGCCCTGGGTGTCCGGGATCTCACCTATCGGCTGGCCTTCCTCGCTTGCATGGTAGTCACGGACGCAACGACATCGGGCCAGTCTGCGACCAGTGGCGCGGCAGATGTAATCAACGCCTTGACGCAGAACAGCGCCGCCGAAGGGGCTGATTCCGTCGAGGAGGCCCAGGCTGCAGTCCTCGCTTCGATGAATCCCTCCGAGATCGAGGACCTGCGAGCCATGGTACACGGAGACCACATCTACTCGCGAATGGTGCAATCGATCGCGCCCATGGTGTATGGCCACGAAGTCGTCAAAAAGGGCATCCTCCTTCAGCTCATGTCCGGTGTGCACAAATCGACGCCCGAGGGCATGCAGCTCCGCGGTGATATCAATATCTGCATCGTCGGCGACCCATCCACTTCCAAGTCGCAGTTCCTCAAATACGTGTGCTCCTTTGCCCCACGCGCCGTCTACACGAGCGGCAAGGCTTCTTCCGCGGCCGGTCTTACGGCCGCCGTGGTCAAGGATGAAGAGACGGGAGAGTTTACAATCGAGGCCGGAGCCCTCATGTTGGCGGACAACGGCATCTGTGCGATCGACGAGTTCGACAAGATGGACATTGCCGACCAGGTCGCCATTCACGAAGCCATGGAGCAGCAGACCATATCCATCGCAAAGGCCGGGATTCAGGCTACACTCAATGCGCGAACCAGTATTCTGGCGGCAGCGAACCCGGTTGGGGGGCGCTACAACCGAAAGACGACACTGCGAAGCAACATCAACATGTCGGCACCCATCATGTCCCGGTTTGATCTGTTTTTCGTCATTCTCGACGAATGCAACGAGCAAGTCGACCGCCACCTTGCGGAACACATCGTTGGGATTCATCAGCTTCGCGACGAGGCCGTCGAGCCCGAGTTCAGCACGGAACAATTGCAAAGATATATTCGCTTCGCCCGCACATTCCGCCCCGAATTCACGGACGAGGCAAAAGAGGTACTCGTCGAAAGGTACAAGGAATTGCGAGCCGACGACGCCCAAGGCGGCGTGGGCAAGAACTCTTACCGTATCACGGTGCGCCAGCTTGAGAGCATGATTCGTCTGAGCGAAGCCATAGCCAAGGTGAACTGTGTCGAAGAAATCAGCCCGGAGATGGTCAAAGAGGCATACGATCTGCTTCGGCAAAGCATCATTTCCGTCGAACACGACGACGTCGAGATGATTGACGAGGAAGAGGAAGCGCAGGAGGACAGCCAGGCACTGCGTCGGGCTGCCGACGCTGCGTCCGGGAGGGAACAGCCGGACGACGCTGCCATGGCCGTCGAAGAGGGCCAGCAGACCGCGGCGGAGGGATCCCGGAGGAAGCAAACCATCACTTACGACAAATATATCAAAATGGTGAACATGTTCGTGCAGCGCATCAACGACGATGAGAGTGGCAGCGGCGACGGGGTCGAGGGCGAGCGCCTCGTCAACTGGTATCTGGAGCAGCAGGAGGAGGAATTGGACGGCGAAGAGAGCTACCATGCGGAAAAGACGCTCGCCGAAATGGTCTTGAAGAAGATGGTCAAGGTATGCCCCCATTTGCATCCCCAGCCTGGGTGCTAGCACGCGACTGACCGCCGGGTGCAGGACAACATCTTGATGGCCCTCAGAGGGGAGGGTCTTGTGGACGGCGAAGCCAGCTCTTCCGCCTCCCCGGCCGTAGTCTACGTTCTTCACCCCAACTGCGCCGTCGAGGAATTCTAAGCCCAGCCCAGCCGGGCGAGTTTTCAACAGCAGCGTCAGCCCCGGGGTATTGGAGTATTGGACCCACGAAAAACGAGAAATATGAATGACGGGAAGACGTAGAGTGAAGGGGGAGGCGAGGCATCACCGCTCATACGCGGCACCATGTACATACTACGGCAGGAGAAGGGGGGCGGAGTCTGGAGTTGAGTTTCTTGATCGCCTCGGGCCCCCTCCTCGACGCGGAGAGAGAGGCGCACTCAGTTCGACGGGGGCCGCCGGGCCTGCCAAGGGTTAGACAGACGGGGATCCGTCCCGAAATCCCATCCGAACCGTACCTTGAGCTGTGGGGCAGCTGGGCAGGTGTTCGTTCATCTGATCTGGAAGGTTTGCGCATGCGACTACCTGACCACGAGCACGCCCAGATTCCCTTCCATCCAATCTACCAATCCATCCATACACATACATCTGGGCACGCCGCGCGGGGAGACGGGAGATGAAGACTAGAAGCACGCATCTACGTACACACATCATGAGATGGATGGCTTTCCGTCGCTCTGACACGGGGATGCCCCCAGGGACCCCATGGTGGCAAAGAATCGCCATGGTAGGCGGCTGATCCAAAGGTGCCTGCCGTCGTCTCCCAGCAGTGATTTCAAGACATGCAAGACAGGGTTCTGCAGATGGGCACTGACTAGCCTCGGCGACGGGCGGCTCAATCCTGGCAATCAAGGCAGGCATGTGCGACGCAAACTGGGCTCATGGAACGAAGCATCACCACACCAAGCCTCGTGGGTTCGTGGCGATGCAAGGCACCGGAAGGTCGGTCTTTTCCTCGTATATATAGGCTGCTAAGCAAACACACTACGCCCACGGCCTAGCCTATCCACGTAGCCCTCATTTCCGTCCCCGCGGGACGTGTCCCCAAGGTCCAAGTCGCCGTTGAACAAGTTCTTTCTGTCAGTCCAGCGGCTATTGTCGTCATGTTCGACCATCAGGCCAGACAGGTTCGGTCCCTGGGCCCCAGGAAGGATAAGGCATGGTCGCGACGGGCAAAGTCCTAGTTACAGTCGTTGCACGTTCATCCCTGACCAGTATCGATCCACGCCTCCTCGCCGACAGGGGATGATTTGAGGGAACTGGGCAGAAATGGGCAAAGCGTTCCACGCAGGCAGAAACCACAGGATCCGTTCAGCAGCCCGTCCTGGACTACCGTCCGCACAGGCCAGGTCAGAAAACACGGGAGCTGCGCCACCATGTCGTCTGGAAGGGTAATAGACGAAAACCAAGAGAGACGGCGGAAGAAATGGGAAAGAGAGCACTGTCGATGGGGAGGGGTTGCCTTCAATGCCAAGTGCCCTCCTGCAAAACACACCTCCGCACGCTCCCAGGCAGAAAACAATCGTACATTGCTGCATCAAGCATTTCCGAGACAGGCCGTGTGCCATACGGTTGATACCGTGACGATTCGATAATCCATCAGCCCCGCGCCCAGCTGTCCGAGGGGACCAGCAGCCTGTATGCATTGGGAGAGGGGCAGATCGGTTCTGAAATGCTTGGTGACGGGATGTCCTATGCTTCCAGCGGTAGCCGACCGGTGGTGTGACCGAAGAGTTGGCTCTCTCGATTCCAAGACCAGCCGATCGTGGACAAGGTGTTTCGTTAGGTAGAGGACGAGGTCTGGGCTTTCGGCTGGACAGATACTTGACCCTGCCGAGTCCAACTATCCGAACCCCTCCTCCGATAACTGCCTCCTCGCCCACTGCGACCAGAGCTGCTCAGGCCAGAATCTTTTCCGCCAAAGGTATGAGAGCTCTCTCTTTTGGCTCCACGGGACCCATGCCCAAGACTCCGATGCCGCGGTGGCGGCCTGGACTGGCCACCTCGTCCCGCTCTCGTCGCCGAGAAGGGAACGGTCAAAATCTTGGCCTCAGTCATGCCGGGTAACCAGACCTTGATTATATTTCCGCCGCCGACAAGCTCGGCAGAAAAGTAGTAGGGCTCCATGGTGGAAGCCTGCACGAGGAATTTCTTTGGGAGCGGCTTGGTCTGCGCCACAGCAGGCTGCCATGCCGCCTCAGAAACTTTGTGCGGGAGCCGAATCTGGGGCAGGGATCCCATCTCCTGCTCCTCGAAGCACTCCTCGGCCATCGGTTTTGAGGTTGGGGACATCGAGTTGACAACGTCATTGGTTACCGGCGCCCTAGGTAGAGAAACCGTTGCGCAATCTTCGTGAACAGGGGGGTCCAGCGCACTCCTACTCGCTGGATCGACTCCGATGTGCCTTTGTGGCAATGGCTTACTGCCGCTGAGGAGATGCTTGATTCTGTCTTGCCAGGATGCTTGAGAAGGCTCAAGCTCCCGGCGAGGAGCTTGTCCGTGGTTCATAGGAGTAGCACGTGGAGTCTCTTTCGTTGACAGGCGCCCTGCCCAAGCCATGTTACCACGGGGCTGAGACGCGTGGGCGGCCATCATCGAGGGCGGCAGCTTGACAACTGGCTGCGGCTTCGGTAAAGAGACGTGGGGATGCCCCACGTCGCCCTCGTAAGCGGGATGTCCCTCCATCGTGGGTGGAGGGAGCGAAGGCGAAGCCGGCCGGGAGTGCTCAGCAGCTGCTGAGCACGGATCGTGGCGGATGTCTTTGGAGGGGAAAAACCGGGAAGCGCGGTGCTGAGATGGCGCTCCAGAACCGGCTGGGGGGAGAATGGAGCCGCTGCCAGAGCCTATGACACCAGCATGCGCGGAGGGTGCGGAGTCATCGGCCGGAGCCACGCCCTTGGGAAGCTTTTCCTGCGACATCTTCCATGGACCTGGGGGATGTGACTGAACCTCAACAGCTCCCATAGCCCGACGTGTGCCGTCTCCGGATAGTTGCACGGGACGCCAGGTGTCCTTGATAGTCGGCTGGACTTCTTCAATCGACAATCCGTGCTCGGTAAGCTGGCGCTCCCTTCCAGCTCTTTCCGCCAATCGAGCAGCGCTCATTTTCTTATCGTTATCCGCAACTGCGGCGACCCATTTGCTGGCCAAATCTGAGCCCGGGGCCCCATAGCGAGTGCCCTGTGAGCTGATGGAATTTGAGGCTTGAGCCTGTCCTTGCGAAGGCACCCGCGTACTGTGTGGCGGAGCAATGGGCGACGGGCCCTTGTGACTTTGAGAGGGTGCCACGGACGTCGTACCTGACACAAGTCCAAGAGCTGGGTTGAACGTGCCGTTCCCCAGGCCTCTATCGTTGTCAGGAGAGCCCCAAACGTTCCGCGATGTGGTTTGCACTCCAGCTGCCCAAGAAGTGAATCTTTCCGGTCGTGGTCCGGGACCCGCCCATAGGTCAGCACGGTTCCCTTCCTGGCTGTGGGAAAGGCGCCTGGTGGCAAGCCCAGACGGAGGGCCCTCCATTGGAGACGTCGGTTTGGCCATGACACCCGACGCATCGCACAGAGTTGAGTTGATCGTATCGGAACCAGCCTGGCGGTCCTGGCCGATTATTTGGTTGGGGGCCTGAGATGGCTCGGGTGATCGTCTTTGCTTGATCTGTATCGGCCTGGGGCATTCCTCTTTCGAAGCAGCATCTTTCTTATCACTTCTCTTGTCCGGCGGGGGGCCCAGGGCCTCCAGCTTCTTTTGAATGCGCTCCTTCTTCGCCGCTTCTTCACGCGCCTCTTCTTCCTGGCGCCGCTTCCTGGCTAGCTCGACCCGCTCCCGCATAAGTCTCTTTTGAAACTCGATATCGTCCACCGCCGCTTCAGCGGCTGGAGGTGGAGTTTTCTTCGCCTCGGGAGGAAGTGAACTGTTATGAGGCGCAACAAACGTCGTTCCAGGAGATGGTCTTGGCATCCAGGTTTGCGGGGGTTGGAATCGGGATGGCGCTTGATTGGAGATGGGCGGGTGTCCTGAGGAGACCGAATTTTCGACTGGCCCGGCTAGGGACATCCTTCGCGCGCCCAGTGGTTCCGCGAGTGGCTGGGCAGATACATCGCTGCTCTTTCCAGGACGCTGTAGATACGTTCCGCTGCCGCCACTAACGTTGGAAGATCCGCGTCGCCGTCCAAGAGGAGCATCTTGAGAAGTTCGGCTCGTCTGGAAGGCGCTCGAGGGTTCAGCAGGCTGATCTGACGGCTGTGGTCGATGCAACAAAGCCGGTTGTTTGGTTTGTAACTCTGGGCGAGCCGAGCTTCGTCGATCGCCGACAGACTCGTAACGTCCAGAATGAGAGTTATAAAGCTCTCTACTGCCAGGAGATTGTCCGTCCTTCCAAGACGAACGACTAAAGTCGTCGGCTGCAATTTCTTTCGGCTGTGGGGCTATGTTCTTTTGTACTTCTTTGGCAAGTCCGCGTGTCGTGTTTGCTAGCTCCGCCAACACAGGCGATGCCCTGTCGACCGGTGGAAGAGTAGCCCAGGGTGATTTCGCCGGAGCGGGTGGCGCCGGTGGCTTTGCGACAAGAGCGGGCTTGTCCAGAGAAGCCGCCTTCAGTACAAGGCCCTTGCCAGAGGCAAGACCGCTAGGCTTCGGCAGTGGTGACCCGGTCGTCGGAGGGGGCGCTGGAGACTTGGGTTTCTCGCTACTCTTCTCCCTGGATGTAACGGAACCGCTGTCGCCAGTTTCTGAGGCCACGGCAGCCTGTTCGTCGGGGTGCGGAAGCGTAGTCTTGGTGCCATCACCCCAGGTAATAGCTTCAGGGGCCCAGTCATCGTCATCATCGTCAATATCGGCCCACTTGTTCTGCCCTTGTGCATCGTCTTCATTGAGGCGGCTAGCCATATGAATGCCGTACTTTTTGAGCTCTTCGTCGGTGAACTTCTTCGGTTCAGGGGCTAAAGGAGTCCGATCAGTCAGTAACAATGCCAGGGGGGTTTGTATGGATGAGGCTCGACATACGTCGGTTTTTGTTCCAAACAACATTGGGATCTGGGGCCGTCGCTGGTTTACCACCATTGGCATTCGAGGAAAGACGTGGTGCCGAGTCACGCGTACCACTGCCAACTTTCGCGACGAGTCGGGGGCGTGACGCAGACAGAGCCGTGGACCCGGGGGGCGGGGTACTGGTGCCTGTGGCAGGTTTGTCGCTGGTCTTGGAGGTGGCGCTGTTGGGGCTCGCCTTGGATGCCAGGAAAGTCTTGTTCACCGAAACAGCTTTGAAGGTAGCCGGCTTTCTAGCTGCAGAGGCTGTGCGGCCATGATTCTTGTCGCCGTCTTTCTGCCTGGTCCAGTCCGTGCGTGAGGCTTCTGTATCGGATCCTCCGCTAACGCTGACATCGGCTGAGTTGATCTGCTCTTCGACACTTGTGATGCGCTTGTTGGCAATATCGTCATTGCTGGCCGGGGAGTTGCCGTTCAGAGTCGGCGGATCGAGGGGGACATGATGGGCTTGATCGGCCTACGAATCAAAACCAGCGAGAGCATGTCAGCTTGTTCCGGTTTGTTTCTTTTGCGTGTGTTTTTATTGTTTTTGTTTTTTGCATCCGACTTGTGACACCAGATGCCAGTGCATTTTTTTTTTCTTAGAAGGGAAGAAGGGGTATAACTGCCCGTCCAGACGGATGCACGTTGCTGAAAATTGGGTGGGAGGACGAGACTCACGGGCCGGGGCTCGGGTGAAGCAGACTCATCAGCAAGCTTTTCAACTGAGGGCTCCGTTGCCATCATCCGTCTGTGGTGACAGGCGTGCGTCGCTCGCGATGCGATGGTGACGAAGATACCCAGTCCAGTGACCGTCAAGAGCGACTGGATTATTTACAGCGGAGTTTCCGGCCGATGGCGTACAGGAACTTGACCTGTCTTGCGATCTGCTGGGTTTGGCGTTCGAGTCGTTATGGGAAGGACTTCGAGGGCGGTCGCAATCAGAAGGGGTCGCGAGGGAGTCGTGAGTCGTCGAGCAAACGTGTAATCGGGGGGGAGGGGGTTGGTCGCGGGCAGGGGCTGCTGTAACTTCGCCCGTCGTGAGCGCGCCTGGCCGGTGCCTCGTGTCGAGGAATGGTCGCGATGGCGGACAGTCGGATGGTTCTACCACGACAACCGGGCTTGATGCGTGACCAAGGATTAGGTTCGGTAAGGCAAAGGTGGTCGATGCGGCTGCACTGGTGGTTTAGGTGGGAGGGCGACGTGATTTTCGAAAGCTGCAGCGAGCTGATTTTGGCTTAGCGCGCCGGCTGCAAGGATTGTGGGGGGGGGGCAGAGAAAGAGAGGGGGCACCTCGCCTCTAAGGCTCATCCTCGCGAGCAGCGGCGTAAAGGCGTAAACACAGTGAATAGCAGATAGAAAAAGCACCAGTAGCTGTGGGCCTGACACGTGCTGAAAATACGTGGAAGGAGCCCGAACACCTGCACGCAACCCCTATTCTCAGCGCCTGATTTTTGGGCCTTGAACTGCTTCTCATAGCAGGACGTATCCGTCTTCTGTCCATAGCTAGTAGGTATGTGTTCCTATGAACGCGAAGTGTACATGTGATTTTACGAAGAAACACAAGATGATTCCGCCCGAGTTTCATCGAAAACGTCAAAACACAAGCATGAGTAGGGAGTCAAGTAAACTGCCCCTCCTTTTCACTTGTTGAAGTCTGCCATGGCGTTCGACTCGCCCAAGGCAGACTACCCTATACCCGTGCAAAATGAATATGGTTCGTGTGTGCGTGAAACTTGTCGATTGAGTAGACACTACGGCTTCTCTTGAATACATGGCAATAAGCTTCGTCGTCTTGGCTGTGAGGTCTTTGAGTCGAGGTTCAGGCCGACCACACTCTCGAAAAGTTGGCATCGCCTGAGTTCCGCGGAAGGCATTCGACAGAACAGCAAAGTGCGAAAGACCTGAGCACCTGCACCACAAAGACTAAAAATGCCCCAACATACTAGCCTTGGGATGGGTACAATGCCTTGAAGTCTTTCCGTCCATTCAAAGGCGTGGCATCCTTACCGAGTCTTAAACACATGGCCGCATAGTTCAGAGTTATGAGAAATCGAGGCAAATTCGAAATTCTGGAGGAAGTGCGGAATCAGAATCGTTCAGAGTCTATTTTAACGGCACTGCGCCGTGATTCGACATGATGCCGGCAGGCTAAGACTTGGGCTCCTAATGAGCGTTGTTCTTGTGGTGGCCTGCGAAAGGGAGGGCATGTTAGCGTTCTGCCTGCAAAACCCAGCAATATTGACGACACGGCAACGTACGCAAGTGGTAGTAGTAGTTCTGAGCGTAGCCGATGCCGACCAAGAACGCGAGGAGGTGAATGATGGCTGCAGGCCTCGCTGTCAGCAGAGCTAACAAATGACGAAAACGCGACAGACGGGACACACGCTTAACGGAAGTTTGCTTGCCAAAGTATTTGGCCTGGTACCAGCCCAGTAGGCCCTTGCCCTTGATTTCCGGGGCAGCACCTCGAGGAAGCTTCTCGTAGAAGCTGACGACACGCTGCATGCGCAGGGCGTCGGGAGCACCGCCAATTGCCTGCAACCAAGACTTGTCAGCCCCGTCGCTCGTTTCCTGACACATGAGATTCGAAGGTTCGTTGGCCGCTGGAGCCAGCTCCGGCATTGAGGCTTCGCTGAAATTGACCGAATATACGTCGGAGCTCGACGGGGAACGGGAATCGATAGTTTCAGGGATACGGTACCTTAGGCGAGGCGACCTGTACGGCGGCATTAGCAACAGGCTGCAGACCGATTGCGGGGGTGTCGTTACCTTCGGAGGGATGAGCGTCGAAAGCGCTCGGCGAGTGATAAAACTCATGATGACGATTCCTTGCGAATGGCAGCTGTGAAGCAGAGAGCTGTGAGCTGGATGGTGACCACTGACCACTGACGCCGCGCTTTGAACAGCGCAAGTCGCCGGCTGCGGGATCGCGCCGAAAAGCACATTGCCCGCGGCGAAACATCGGGCCGCATTGGCCAATCAGCAAGATGCGGTTCAGAAGAGCCCGCCGCGGACTGCAGCCAGCTGTCGATTGCACGTCCTTGCCAGCTCACAGAAGTCTTTGCCATGGCTTCCCTCGGAAGCAAGAGCGCAGCCAGGCTGTGGCGGAATGCCTCTAACCCACGCGTGCCCTTCACCGTCGGCACTCAACGCTTTCAAAGCATCGTCGCGAAACCCTCGAGCGCGGTCCCTCATGCTGCCGCTTCGAACCAGCCGGACTATGAAATACAGCCGGACAAGGCGACTTCGTACGTGCAGCTGCTTAAAATGAAGGCTTCGAAATAGCTGAATTCGTCTTAGAACTTTCACCCCCGTGCCGAAGCGAATCCAGAACGGTAGCGAGGACATTCTTCCTGCGGCCGTTGTCTCCGGCGCCCCCCTAGAACTTCAGGCCCGAACTGTTCGGTCAGTTCCAGCTCGCTAGACTCGAAGATGCGCAAAACCTGACGTGGCTTCAGGATTTATAGGGAGGCCAAGCCTGCTACCCAATCTGGGGACTTCAGAGGGCATCACTGGCGCATGGACTGGGACATTCTCCCCAAAGGACACCGTTGGGAGAACCAGCTGATGGGATGGCAGTCATCAGGAGACTTCATGCAAGGTACCCACGTCAACTTCAAGTCCAAGGAGGATGCGATTTTTTTTGCGGAGAAACAGGGCTACGAATACTTTGTTCAGGAGCCGAACTCGCGCAAGTTCACGCCTAAGGCGTACGCGAACAATTTCCTTTACTCTGCCACTAAACTTAAGCATATTCGGACTAAATGATATAGCACCTATCAGGGCTAATTCATGGCTCATTCTCATGTCCTGAGGGGAAGTGCAACGATTGTGGGCAGTACCGAATCTTGAGTTTGCACGATGAAAATGAACGGAGTCAATGGTTGTATTGTAATCGACGACAGACCTGCGTAGGGCGTGCGTAGAAACATTGAGCCACTGGGACAGCCCCTTACCGTATAATCCACAACGCCGTTGGCCAGTTTGACCTGAGTTTTCTAAATTACAGCAGCTCCCAACGCCTCTGCCTCCGTCCAGGTCCAGGTACTGTACAACGCTCAGGTTAAAGACGATTAAACCCACGAGAAAAAGCTAGGCTTGGAGGAAAAGTCAGTCGTGCCAAGGGTAAGGGATGAAGAAGAGGCATGCAGTCAGTTAGTGACCATGGGCTCGTGTCCATTTTCTGTATTAAATTGTCGTCCGCTTTGGCACTCAGACTCGTCGCCTTTGAGGCCAATATCGAGACGATCGGGAAGCCTAGTTCCCCTTTCCCGTGCCGTGGATTCAGCCCAAGCACGCATCTTGATCAAGTGACGTATAGCTGCCTCTCGTCTTGCAGACTGCCGCTCTAGTATGGCCCGATTCACGCTATCGGCAGCATCTCGGCGAAGATCAGGATTGAGGAGGGCAGCGAGCTGAGGCTCCAAGTTTTCTTGAGAAA
The DNA here is from genome assembly GCA_002591385.1 of Cordyceps sp. RAO-2017. NCBI lineage: Eukaryota > Fungi > Ascomycota > Sordariomycetes > Hypocreales > Cordycipitaceae > Cordyceps > Cordyceps sp. RAO-2017. The sequence continues at coordinate 23,194 of NJEV01000062.1, forward strand.
ATAACAGCAAGGCCATGGTTCTCTCCAAATCTTCAAGGAATTTAGGGTTGGTGGGGGCTCGAGGTCCGAGTTGCTCTGTGGCAAACTTCAATGCCGGAGTAATATCGCCACCAGCAGCATTGCAGGATCTGATGAGCTCAACGAGCTGCAAGCGCAACAGGGAGAAATGCAGAGCCTTGTCATCATCTAATATCTGTTTGACAAGTTAGGGGATCAGCTGCTCACTAATGACGATGATGACTGATGGACAACAAGGGACGATGCTGAAGTCATATACAAAGTGGTTTTTCTCGTCACAGGCCAGAAACCTGGATCTCTGCGTGGTGCATGTAAAACTCGTGTTCTAATCACAAAATCTCCGGCTGCTTAAGGTGAGGGTGGCGAAGTGGACGAGCTCACCTGTGGATCCAGTTCATTCAGGGTTTCTATAGCAGACTGGATGTTGCCTCCATGTATGAAGTTTTGGATCTCCTGCCTCGTGCGAATCGACGCGCCGTCTTGCTGTGGCTGCAAATTTGCTTCTTTGGAGAATTTGGCAGCGGCATTCGGGTAGCCTTCCATTGTCAAATAATCCAAGATCAGGGCGTTGATGTCGCTAGGAAGAGGCTCGAGATATTAGTAACCTGCGAGAAAAAGATTGGCTTCAAGATAGGGAGAATTTGGTACGACCGGGTCAGAAAAGAAATACAGATATCGTTTCTCCGCATGAAGAAGCTAGGAGAGATTCCCATTGATAAAAATCATCACGATGCTGGGAGAAGATGCGCCATGGCGGTACAGCATACTGACGTACCTTTTCGGCGACTTGGCCTCTTCGACCCGCCTCTCGAACTCATGCTTGGCCGGCGTAGCCGTGGATGCCGTCGACGTCTGCGCACCAAATGGTCTGTCAGCGCTGACGCGCCGAGTGTCTGTTTGGTTGAGAGCACTATACCATAGCGATATCGAAGGTATCGCGCAAGAGGCCGATAAAGCTCCTATTCCATATTAGGTCGGTGATGGCGTTGTCGACGTTTAGTGCTGCCGACATGCGCAGCAGTCGGGCAGAATGCCAGAGGTGCGTGGCTCAGCGCATCGGCGGAAATTCCGAAGAAGAAGTCTTCGCCGATCCGTGAAGACCAGGCAGTTGCTGTCGCGTTGCGATATGAGTGCTGAGCGCATGCAGTGCGAGATGGTTGAAGGGGTGAGGCGATGGTGAGCAGGAAAGGATGGGCGAAGTGCGCGTCGGGCAGTCAGCAGTTTTTTTACCTTGTGGCGCCGATAGGGCGGGTCCCCCGTACCCTACGAAAACCTGACTGCCAGTGACTGGGCACCTGAAAGTACCACTTAGATACAAAGTACTTACGTAGCTAAGTACCTACTGTACTACTGCTTACCTAGGTAGATACCTACTTACCTACCTAGGTACCTAGGTAGTACAGCCTTTCTACACCTAGGTAGGTAGGTACCTACAGCCTCGTCTTGACCCCCGCTGTGCCTCTTTGGCTAGCCCCCCGCCTCGCAAGTACGACAGGCAAAACCTCCCTCTCTATCTTCCCTGCTCATCCTCGGCTGGAATCTGTGAGATAGATGTGTGCCTGCTTTGGTGGCGTGCCTACCTTACCTTTGCAGGGTCATGCATTTGCTCTCGAACTCCTTCCGCCCGCTCTCGATTGACCCCTGGCGCTTTCAGACGATCTTCAAAGGCAAATTGACATTGACCTCGCCGCACTGTACTTTCGTGCTGCTGCAGCGCTAGTATGTCCTGAGAGCCATCGGGACCGAGCTCACCACTTCCTGTAGGTAGTCGCGAACCGCCGTCAAGATCCCTCCAGCCCCAGATAAAAGCGACGAGTAGGTACGTGCCTAGGTAGGTAGGCACGGCAGGAGGTACGGCTTCGGGGCTTTCCCCCGCCCTTCCCCCGACATGATTGGCCCGGCTGACGCTCATAGCTTTTGGTTGATTTTACCTGCCCGGTTGCAAGGCTGCCTGCTCAGCCACCTGCTTTCAGCCTCTCCTTGCCTGGCTGCCTCGGCCTATCGCCATACTGCGTCAAGAGAGCACCGCTCAGGGCATCGCCAGTAGCGCGCCAGTTCCTGCGCCGCCGTGCTGGGCGAACCGTTGCCCGGCGTGCAACAGAGGCTTCCGCTTCCCTGCCTTCCGCCCTCGTTATCCTCGCCTGCGCCCCTTGCCGCAAGGCTCGACTCGGCAACAGGTACGAAAGCAGGACAAGACCAGACCGGACGGAAGAGAGACCAAGTAAAAGCCTTGTCGCCAGAAATCTATATTGCGGCTCGAGAGCCTGTCTATCTCCAGGCGGCTGGAAATGTCGGAGCTCGAGAGTCATGTCACTATCCAGAAACGAGTTTATTACTCCCCGCCATGGGCAGATGTAAGCATCATTGCCGTGGCTGGGAGTTCTGGCTCTGGCAAGTCCACATTGTCTCAGGCCATTGTGAAGAAGCTGAACTTGCCATGGGTTGTGATTCTGTCCATGGTAAGGGAGCCCCGTCTACGCGATGGCGGCTGCTGTGACAAAGCTGACAACCGGCCAGGACTCTTTCTACAAAACTTTGACATCTGAGCAGTCGAGGTTGGCCTTTGCCAATGAATACGACTTCGACTCTCCAGAGGTAAAGCGCCCTACCGTGCCATGTTCAGATACGAGACCACTCAACATGCATTTTTGTACAATTAAGGCAATTGACTTCGATATTCTGGTCGACCGCCTGCGGGATCTCAAGGCTGGGTGACGGCCCCTGCCCCTCAGAAAAAATTCAACGCACGTACTGATTGATTCGTCGGATAGCAAGCGAGCAGAAATCCCGGTGTACTCGTTCGCGAAGCATCAACGTTTGGAACACACCACGTCCATCTACTCACCGCATGTGCTCATACTTGAAGGTATATTTGCCTTGTATGATCCTCGTGTACTCGAGCTTCTGGATATGGGCGTGCGTCGAACCCACCTGTTCCCGTAGACATCATGGTTGGGGGTTGACATGGCCTCAGATATACTGCGAAGCTGATGCAGACACGTGCTTGTCGCGGCGCAGTGAGTGAGCCTGCTTCCTTCCAATGGGTTTTTCTGTCGCCTGTCGCGCGTCAACGTCAGAGAATCCTGATATATTCTTGGGTCAAGTCGTTCGAGACGTACGGGAGAGAGGCCGCGACATCGAGGGCTGCATCAAACAATGGTTCGGATACGTGAAGCCCAATTTCGAGAAGGTGAATAGCACCGCCTGTGGTCGTATTTTGGTGCTAACCCTCCGACAGTTTGTCGAGCCGCAGCGAAAAGTTGCGGATTTGATAGTGCCACGGGGTATTGAGAACCAGGTGGCGCTCGGTAAGCTGGGCTCCACCGACGCCGTGTTGTACTCCGCATGCTCTTTGTGCTAAACGTGACCTCGAGATATGATGGTTCAATTTATTGAGAAGAAGCTTTTCGAGAAGTCGACTCATCATCGCGAAGCGCTCTCTCGTCTGGAAGCCGCGAGTAAAGAGCAGCCGCTTTCTGACCGGGTTTTGATCCTCAAGGATACACCTCAGTTGAACTTCATGAATACAATTCTCCAAGATATAGATACTTCGGCGGAAGACTTCATATTTTACTTCGACCGTTTAGCAGCCCTCATCGTGGAGCAGTGAGTTGACTGCCAAACCGCCTGTAAACGGGCAGGAGACGTTCTAACCGGCTTTGCAGGGCCCTCAATAATGTGCACTTCATGAGCATGCAGATTGAGACGCCCATGGGGCACAAGTATCGTGGCCTGAGGCCCAAGGGCGAGGTGAGTGCGGTGATTGTACTTCGGGGAGGCTCAGCGTTCGAGCCGGCGCTCCGGAAGACGATTCCGGACTGCCGCACGGGGCGTCTCCTGATCCAGTCGGACTATTCAACTGGCGAGCCCGAACTTCACTACCTGAGACTGCCCGAAGATATTCACAAACATGAGAGCGTACTGCTACTGGACACGCAAATGGCTAGTGGCGGCGCGGCTCTGATGGCCGTGCAAGTCTTGGTCGACCACGGGGTCGCCCTGGATCGTATTGTTTTGGCAACGTACTCGGCCGGCCGGCTTGGGCTGCACAGGCTGATGACGGTATTTCCCGACATCACTGTCGTGGTCTGCAAAATTTTGGCGGACCAGGAGCAGCGATGGGTTGAAAAACGCTACTTCAGATGCTGAGTGCTTGCCGCAAAGGGCTCAAGGGAGGAAGAACGTCAGCATCGACGCTTTTCTAGACAGCACCCCACCCTTTTCAATGGGAGAAGACTATACATACAAGCACCAGGCTAGATGACATTCAAGACTCTAGAGCTGGGTTGAGGTGGGAGACAAGCCGAGGTGGGTAAAATAATACAACGTGTATACTCGTTGCGAGCAATTTGCGGACGTACCGGCACAGCTACGAGTCAAAAAGGGCAGAATCCGCGGAAGACACCGGCGTGCTGAGCCGGGAGTCGAAGGGGAAGAAAGCAAGCGGTCGAGCTGAGCCTGCCCAGGGACGAGGTGCGGATGAGTCGGGAGTTTAGAGCCCAGTAGCGCCTAGTGCCAAGCGGGACCGAGTCTCGGGTGCCTCCACGGCTCCCTGGACAGCCGGCGATCGGTAGGGCCGGGAGGGCCCTATGACGCACCTGACACAGCTGCTACATCTCATCATGACTGCAGCTCGCGCCCTCGCCATTCTGCCCCAATCCTTGATGCGCCCTCGCCTCCCATATTGCATGCGAATATCTCATCTCTGAAGTCTTCTCGTCCTGAGCCGCACGTTGATCTTCGGGACCTGCCAGCCTGGCAGTTCAATGCTCCCCTCCGACCTGCCGCGCCCCCCATTGAAGCCGCCGTCTTGCCAACCCGAGTCCGCGAGGAGGGCACCAGCTGCTTCCGCCGATGGCCGCGCTCCGTGCCGCCTCCCGCGGCGTAATCCAGCGCCAGGTTGCCTCGCCTTGGAGCGTGCAGGCGAGGCGGTTGCCCCGCCGAGCCGGCGGCACATGGCCGCAGTCCTGCGGCGACATCGTGGCCCGGCCGAGCGCGGCCTTCTCGTCGGCGGCGCGCGGCAAGCGGCCGATCGCGATCGTACGCCACACCCGCGGCCTCTCGGGGAAGCCTCTCCCGCAGGCGACTTCGTGGATCCATAATTTCTGCTACAGGGCCGCGGCGTGGGTCGGCACCTCCATCACCGTCGTCGGCGTCGGCATCGTCGCCTTCTTCATCTACGACGCCAGCACGTACAAAGAGCACGTCGAACACGGCGACATTGACGTCTCGCAGCTGGCCTTACAGCCCCGGCGTGGCGGCCCCAAGAACCTGCCCATCATCGACGCTCTGATCGATGATCATGACAACGAGGCCAAAAAGCGGACGAAGAACAAGCCCAAGCTGGTCATCTTGGGTGGCGGCTGGGGCGGCGTGGCACTTCTCAAGGAACTCAACCCGGAGGACTACCACGTCACCATCATCTCGCCCGCAAACTACTTTCTGTTCACGCCCATGCTGCCGTCGGCCACGGTGGGGACGCTGGAGCTGCGGTCTCTGGTCGAGCCGATCCGTCGCATCATCAAACGGGTCAACGGCCACTTCGTTCGCGCCAAGGCGGAGGACATCGAGTTTGGCGACAGACTGGTAGAGGTATCCCAGTTGGACCCCCAGGGGAACGAGGTTCACTTCTACGTGCCTTACGACAAGCTCGTCATTGCCGTCGGCTCCGTCACCAACCCACACGGCGTCAAGGGGCTCCACAACGCCTTCTTCCTGAAGGACATCGATGACGCCCGCAAGATCCGGAACCAGGTGATTCAAAACTTGGAGCTCGCGTGTCTGCCAACTACATCGGACGACGAGCGCAAGCGCCTGCTCTCCTTTGTTGTCAGCGGCGGCGGGCCCACCGGCGTCGAGTTCGCGGCCGAGCTGTATGACCTACTGAACGAGGACCTGACACGAATGTTTCCCCGGCTCTTGAGGAACGAGATTTCCGTCCACCTAATTCAAAGCCGTAGCCACATCCTGAATACGTACGATGAGACGGTTTCCAAGTATGCCGAGGGGCGATTCCTCCGTGATCAGGTCGAGGTCCTCACCAATTCGAGGGTGAAGGAAGTTCGGCCTGACAAGATCATCTTTACCCAGAAGCAGACAGACGGCAGCATGTTGACAAAAGAGCTTCCAATCGGATTCTGCCTCTGGTCCACCGGCGTCTCGCAGACCGCCCTTTGCCGGAAGCTGGCCGACAAGCTGGGAGGTTTCCAGACCAACCGCCACGCCCTGGAGACCGACACACATCTGCGCGTCAACGGGACTCCTCTGGGGGACGTGTACGCCATCGGAGACTGCTCTACGGTCCAGAACAATGTTGCCGATCACATCATCAGCTTTCTGCGCGCCTCTGAGTGGAAGCGCGGCAAAGACGCCGAGACGCTCCAGCTGCGCTTCAGCGACTGGCGCAGGATCGCCGAGGACGTCAAGAAGCGTTTCCCCCAGGCTGTGGCTCACCTGAAGCGCCTCGACAAGCTCTTCGCTGAGTTTGACAAGGACAAGTCGGGCACGCTTGACTTGGGCGAGCTCAGGGAGCTTTTGACTCAGATAGACAGCAAGTTGACCTCTCTGCCCGCGACGGCGCAGCGAGCCCACCAGCAAGGTAGTTACCTCGCCCAGAAGTTCAACAAGATGGCACGCTTGTCTAGCGGTCTGAGCGTCAACGACATCCGAGAGGGCGACGTGGATGCCGCTGTGTACAAAGCCTTCGAGTACCGCCACTTGGGCAGCCTCGCCTACATCGGCAATTCTGCTGCTTTTGATTTGGGTGATGGCTGGAGCGTGGCCGGCGGGTTGTGGGCTGTCTATGCTTGGCGGTCTGTCTACTTTGCACAGAGCGTAAGCTTCCGGACGAGGTCTCTACTGGCGATGGATTGGGCTAAGAGGGGTCTGTTTGGACGAGGTATGTCAACTTTCACACAACTGCTTCTTCCCTCCCCGCCGAACCATTTGGCACTCAACACGCCCGATAAGAAATTGCGTCTGACCCGTCATGTAGATTTGGTGAGTTTTTAGACTGCTCGAATCGTGCTCTCGGCACGGAATCTGCCAAGTCAATTCGGTAGCGAGATACTGTCCGTGGGCGCAGCAAGACATCACCGGGTAGACGAGTGGTCCCAGGCGTGTCGGCTATGTCATTTTAGAGATGAGGAGCAGATCGTCTGCATCGACCAGGAGAAACAGCGCACTGCAGCTCGGTAACCTGGGTTTTGTATATATCATCCATCCTTGGCGTATCGATCCTAGAGTTGGATAGAGGCGGGACCTCCGCATCGGTTTGATCAAGTCCTTGCGTACCTCTCTGTGACTGCTAAAACACAAAATCTTTGTATGTCCACTTCTCCGTAAGCTTCTTCCTGGCCTGCTTCTTGAAGGGAATGCGTTTTCGGCTCTCCACCTTGCCTTGAACGAGCATGTTCCGATACCTGTCCCTGAGAAGATTACCTTCGGGTTTGAGAAGCCTTAAGGACTCCTGCAATTCGTCCGGCAACACGAGCTCTAGATCCTTGTTGGGAAGCCTAAATTTCCCGAGCTGCTTCTTTCGAAGCACTTCGTCGTCTCCATCAGTATTGCTGCTCTCATTTTCCAACAGCAGGAGGGCCTGTTTATTTTCACGCTCGTCGACTTCTTGTGCGATGGAGGCTATACGCAGCTCCTGTGTCCGCCGCTCTTTTATGGCCGACTTATGCTGGGCCAAACGCTCCTCCTCTTTCCTGCGTTTGATGCGATTTCGTTGTGCCTGTGTTTTCCGCTTGGGTTGCTTGGTGCTGGGTTTCTCGTCTTCAACGCCACTCTGAAAGCCTTCCCACTCTGAGTCCTCTTCCCACTCGGACATGTTGACGCGCTCCTCGGCGGCATCGGCCTCTGCCGCGGACCTGGCGATGGCTTCTTGCCTCTGTCTGTCAGCTTCTTCGGCGGCGAGGCGTTTCATCTCATCCTCCAATGCCTTGTCGCCCTCCTCGACGAGCCTTTTCTCGTAATCGGTATATGAAGGGTTGTAGCTGTAGCCCCCGTTGGGGTGCTGCACCGCAGGCACCCGCTTTCCGTTAGCGGCAAGCGATATAGGTTGCTGCTTCATTGACTTGGGCACCTTGGGAAGCTGCGCTTGGGGGACAAAATCAACCGCTTGTTCGCTTCTAGACCCCGCGACCGAGTCCCATATGTCGTACTGGGCATCTGTTGCTACCAGACGGTCCTCGTGGTGCCCGTCGGCAACCCGGCGCAGGCGAGCCAATTCCTTGTGCGGCACCCAGTCGGTTCGTTGACGCTTTGCAAGGATGAGGCTATTGGTCGTTTTATCACCAGGCCGCTTGCGCGCGGACGTGGCGGGGGTAACAGAGCGCTGAGCAATGATTTCATCGGCCTTCAGAAACTTCTTGCCATGCTTGCGAATCTTGGTGACGGATTTCGAGTCACCGTGTACATCAACTGTGAAGAGGTCGGACGAGGCCTTCTCCCTGACCACGCCACTGCACAGACGGTCAATACAACTGGACGCGAACACATGCTTTGCGCCTGGAGATGTCTTACCCTCGGATAATCTCTTCGTTCAGATCCTGCAGTCCCTTTTCGACATCCGTCAAGTCCACATTCTTCCTCCAGGCCCTCTTGCCCTTCCTCGACAGCTGTTTGTGCTGATTCGGACCCTCCGAGGATCCCGTAGAGGGTCCTTGAACAACTGGCATATCTTTCTCGACGGGGCGTGCCGAGGGGAACAGCGAACTGAAAAGGTGTGCGGCTGTGTAGTGGGTTGCTTGGGCGTAGTTGCAGAGGCGGACCGTCTGACCTTTCTCCGTCCTCGAACAATTTTTACGTGGAGTGTGCCGGCATGAGCCGTTGCGATAGTAGGTAAGGGCAGCGCTGACTAAGACAGTAGGTACCGTACGTACGCGCTGCCAGTGCCTTTCTAGCACTGTGATTTAAAGGTTAATTTGGCATGCTCCACACAGTACAATGATGCGCTCTCTCCGCAGCTAGGCTTTACGTACCAGTAACCGTCCATCCGTAAGATCCATGGGCTTATGTCCAGTTGTCAAGCCTGCCAACATCTCCTATTGGCGCCATCATCCTCGAACTTGGGCTGCGCAAAGACGAGCGAAGCTGCGACCTGAACGACATCTTGCAGGCATCTTTGCAAGCCACTTCGATATCGACTGACGACGGCGACTCTGTAGCGAACGACGGTTGGTCATTTCGACAGCGTACCTATCTGTCAAGATGGCGCAGGCGGGCGGATCGTACAACAATCCCCTGAAGAAGTTTAAGTATGCTGCGCTTGTGCTTCCGTCTCTTCTGCTGCTTGGCCAATATGCTAAGGCGTTGCTAGACTGGTATTTCTTGGGGAGCAGAGCGGTTTGGCCTCCGACCTCCAACATGAGGTCTGGAACTTGAACTGACAGACCCTCCTTGTACAGTTGGGAAGACGTCCCTGATCACGCGCTTCATGTACGACTCGTTCGATAACATGTACCAAGCGACCATCGGAATCGACTTTCTGTCCAAGGTCAGGAGGGGAGGGGGACTACTCAACGATCGCGATACTGATTTGTCTACAGACCATGTACCTTGAAGACAGGACGGTCCGATTACAACTATGGGACACTGCAGGCCAGGAAAGATTTCGGAGCTTGATCCCCTCATACATCCGCGATTCGAGCGTGGCCGTGGTTGTTTATGATATCTCCAGTGGGTCTCATCTTGGTATCTGCCAGCCTGGCGTCGTCCATGGCCTGCGGCTGATATGTCCTTTCCACAGATGCCAAATCTTTCCAGAACACAAAGAAATGGGTCGACGATGTCCGAGCCGAGAGAGGAAATGACGTTATTATCGTCTTGGTCGGTAACAAGACGGACTTGAATGACAAACGAGAGGTCACGACCCAACAGGGCGAAGACGAGGCCAAGAAGAACAACCTGATGTTCATGGAAACCAGCGCTAAGCTGGGACACAACGTGAAAAACCTCTTCAAGAGGATAGCGCAGGCTTTACCAGGCATGGAGGGGACCGATGCGGCTGCGCAAGCATCGAGTCAAAGTAAGTACTCGACTCATCCAATAAGAGCGTATGCGGCATTCTCCTAACCCCTATACCCGCAGTGATCGACGTCAAGACAAATCAATCACAGCCAGCTCAGGATGGTTGTTCGTGCTGACTTATGACTGTTGAAGAGCCGCAAGGCCGGAGTGCCAAGACGCAAGACGGCTTCGTTTTGGTGCCGTGCAAGAGGCGGCGCGCCTGAGCCCTATGACAGGATATGGTGCATAGCGGGTGCATTGGCGCATGTTTCTTGTACAATACCAGATCGCGGGCTGGCGATCTCTACATACGAGTAATCCTTATCCTCACCTTTTTCTTTGCCACAACCCACGGGTGACAAATTGCCCTTGATCGAAGCGCCGACCGAGGACTCATCCTGTCATTATCATGACGACACTCTTGGCCCCTTTCTTCTCCCCCTCCTCTCCCTTCCAAATTTCGGGGGAGCTGACTTCGTCTTGGTCTGCCTCCAGACCATGCATCCTTACCTCACCATCACTCAAATTGTGGATTATTCGGGGGCACGCGGTGTGAAAGACACCACCACGGGTTTCGATAGATATATCTTTGGCATCAGCAGCCAACAGAAAGTATGTCAATGGAAGGCGCTTAAGAGAAGAGGCGCGCATTCTTTCTACGAACGAATACCTGTCGTACGTGGAGCTCGGATTTGAATATTACCTTAGTAAGTTACTACTACTGCTGCTACTAGCAGTATTAGTAAGGAGTAGGTGCACCTTTTGAGTTTCCGCTGCCTGCCTTAGTAACTCCCCCCCTCAGGGGGCAGTTGCATTGGGCCTTGTATTTAAGCAAGTGTTACAAAACGTCCACAGGTCATTTAGCTGGACAGCCAATACCGAAGCTAGTGTGTTCGGGAGTTGCGGGTTGTGGAGACGAGATGGAGAATTCGGGGAGTATTCGCGGCGACGAATCGCCGCCAACTTCTCCTCTGCATCTCCCTTCCAACTGGAGCAGGTTTGTAACATCGCAGGCGATAGTCCAAGCCCTTGAGGATCTGAAGGCCAATCCCCACCAAAGCACGCAGACCATGCTCAAGTTAACGAGGCTGTCACTGCGGACACCCCGTCCCCAGGTGAGTCCGACCTGGCGGGCAGGACGGGCACCGCAACTGGACGAGTCCTCGGAATGAGCGCTTACACGATGGATAGAGCCTGCTGGGCATCGTCAGCCTCCAAACCGGCACTGAGCTTGTCGCGATGGCCCTCGTCTTCAACAAGGCCACCGGGGTGTATGGGCTGTTAGCGATCCTGACGGGCTATCAACTGTCACTCCTGCAACTCTCGACATACGTGTATTCGATCCTCGTGCTCTCCGTCCTCGTTTACCTGATCCCTCACATTCGGAGGCAGAGCCCGTGCGAGTGCCTGGCGCTGGCATGGGTGTACCTGCTTGACACGTTCATCAACGGACTCTACACGGCGTTGTTTGGGCTTGACTTGTACTTCGCCGGTATCGCCGCTGACGGCACCGATTCAGCCTCGGCGGCATCTCTTCCCAACGTCGTGGCCAAAGAACTTGGAGGCTTTACGCAAGAGACGCAGACGAGTAGCGCGCCCGTGTCGCAGGAGACCGTCACGAGCGTGCTCCTGATTGTGGGGTTGACGCTGATACGGGTGTACTTCAGCATCGTGGTCATGTCCTACGCCCGGCAAGTTCTGCAAAGGCACATGCAGCTGCTGGCAGTCGAGGGTCCCGTGGTGGACGAGCAGCAAGGACCCTTCGCCGCGGGTCTCCCCTGCGGCGATGGACGCAGGGGGTGGATGGGAAGGTTCATGGTCCGTTACGGCAGAAGATACTGGCTGGAGGTGGATGAGGCGGATTATTGGAAGAGGAACCCGCACAGCAAACCCAGTGCCAGAGATACGTTTGATGGGGAGAACTGAAGAATGGACGAGCCATGCGGGGCCAGGGTTGGATGGCGCCATTCGCTCTCCTCGTATCACCATCTGGCGTGCGACGCTGCATAGCTCGAGGGATAATGCACAGAGTGGCACACCTTGTCGAAGTTCTCACGGATGATGACGGGACTCGGCAGCAGCGTGACAAGTGAAGAAACTAGTTTTCTGCTTGAAGTAGGCAGAGAGGGTTTCGGGGCCCGTCGGGGAGGTGGCGATAGACCGAGAGCGGAGACTTGCTGGAATCGAATGATGCATAGCAGCTTTATCTATCTCGAGAGCGTCATCAATTCGAAGGAGGCATCAAGAATCCTCTTCTAGAGGAGCGGGAGGCTGATTGACCTACTCACCTAAGTAGGTAAGGAGTGATTAAACGTAAAACAATTCGTCGTGTATGCGTACTCTAGCGAAAATACAATCGTACGGAAGTCGCCCCTCGGTTCGTCGGCGACGGAAGTCGCTGTGGCTTTACTCGGGGCTTAAAAAGAGGCTGGTCGGCCGCAAATATGACGACTGGCATTGGCACATTGCCAATGTGCGATCTCGCAATCGGCCGCCAACGGCGCTAGGCGATCACGCAATCCTCCCAACCCACGGGGTCTGCGGGGCTACATGGAGCTTCCCAGCTTTTGTCCGAGAGGAGAATTCGCTGACAGATAGCCGGCGACTCGAGTCCATCATGCACTCCGTCGGTGTCTCGCCCGCGAGGCCGCAGGACGGCGGGCGGGATTGCGAAACATGCCAAGTACCCTTCTATCTGACATGACCTCCTTTGCCAACCTTTGCCCGACCTACCTATTCGTGACTCCGGTAATGTCGTGGGGTTGAAGTTCAGTCCTCCCTGAGGCTATCCGCCCACACAGACCCATGTGAGACGCAACAGCCTTGACCTTATTATTCCCCTCTCCTCGCCCTGCTCGGAGCATGGCATTTCTCTTCAGGCAACATCCACCACCCGAAGGCGGCACCATGGAGGCGTCTCCCTCGATTCGCACGCCCGAAGAGGCCGGTAAGTTCTATGTGCTGACGGCCGTGGCCGCGAGGCCGGACACTGACCGAGACTGCCCCGAACAGTGGCCAGGATCGCCTACCTCTCGAGCGATGTCATCGTTTCCGTGCAGCCGTCCCTTGCTGCCGATTCCGACTTTTCCTCCCATCTGAAACGCTATGCTAAGCGTAAGGACCGCGGCCTGGTTGCTACGACGCCTGACGCTGTCCCTGATGTAAGTCGCCGCCCCGTGTCGACTGTGACGAATCCCACGGCTTGCCGCCGTTCACGACCGGCCGAGGCCGGAGGGAGAGGCGGGCCTCATTTTTAATTTTCCCGTCCTAGATTCAAGCCGTGCGACACAACGCGGACCCGTTACTCTCCGTCTTCGCACCAATCCGGTCCGGGAAGCTCGTCTCCGTTACTACTTCGTCTTCAATTCTCTTGTCAGCAATAACCCATCTCTACAGGCTGGCAAACTATCCTGTCGTCCTCCACGTCTCCCTTGCCCCGCATTATCGCCCCGACTTCTCTACAATTACGTCCATACGGAATACCGGATGGACCTTCATACAATCAGAAACCCTGCAGGAGGCTCAGGACATGGCCATTACAGCTCATGCCTTGGCTGTGCGCACCGGCAAGGGCGTGGTACACTTCTTCGTCTCCGCCTCGTCGACTGGCAACGAACCAATCCGGCTCGAGGACGCTGCTGTCGTGCGAGCAATTCTTGATATCGAGAGTGTGAGAAGATTCCAATCCGGCGGCATTTCAGCGTCTGGCATTTATGCCGATGATGGTCACGTGGCCGTCTCCTCAGACCACCCGGACACGGCGCCGTTGAACAGCGGTCCGGGAAAGAATGCCAGCCTACAGCATTCTGTCATCGCCGACGGCCCCAAGGCGACGTCTACAGCGACCTCAGTCAAGTCGAGCGAGGCTAGCGAGTCATCCACTCCCGTGGCCCCGTCATCTGTTGCCACTACCGTCGAGGCCACCCCGCCCCAAATCCTGTCCGATGACCTCTACACCTGCGTGACCCGCATCTGGGCGCAGATCAGACTGGCTCTCGGGAGGCAATACAATGCCTTCGAGTACACGGGGCCTGCCGATGCTGAGAACTGTCTCTTCATCTTCGGGTCCAACACCGCCATGTTTCTGGAGACAGTGGATCGCGCTCGACCAGACGATATCTTCGCCAAAGTCGGCATCGTCATCCCCCGCCTCTACCGGCCCTGGATCGGCTCTAAGCTCGTCGAAGCCCTACCTAGGTCAACAAGGAGAATTGCAGTGCTGGAGCGAATTAACCGGGCAACGACGAGATGGGGGCCCCTTCTCATCGACATTCTATCCTCCGTGAGCCGCGGGTCTGGTGGCGGCGAGACCATTGTTGGGTACCAGCTTGGGCACCTCACCCCTGAGACGGTCACCCAGGCGCTCCGTGGCGTGGTGCAGAATTTGACCGTCGACAAGCCGGTTCAGAACCTGGAAGTCGGGGCTCCGGACGCTCCACAGCCTGTCGCCGACTGTGAATTGGATTCTCCGCAACTGGAGACTGCGTACTCGAAGATTCTAGACCAGCTCTTCGGATCCCACCTTTACATCGCCAACGAACTGGCTTCGAAGCACACGGGGATCTCACCAATAGTCTCGGCGAGTCCGGAATTCGGTTTCGGGTCCCTGCTGGCCCGAAAAGAACATCGCGCTCGTTTCGTGGGCGAGGTAAAGGATGCTTCCCGGAGTGGCTCGTTTGCGTCTCACGACATCAAGAGCTGGCTGGCTCGATGGGCAGTGAACGCTGAGTCTACAGAGGAATGTAACGAAGTAGCGGATCAGCTCATCTTCCGCCTGGAAAACGACGGGTCAGAGGCAGCCCAGGCCCTTCTTTCCAGGCGCAAGCTATTCCACAAGGAATCTCTGTGGCTTATGGGTTCCGATGCCTGGGCATACGACCTGGGAAATTCTGGCGTGCATCATGTTCTGGCATCGGGCGAGAACGTGAATATGCTTATCATTGACTCGACACCTTACTCGAAACGAGGCGTCGCCGACTCACATCGCAGGAAGAAGGATATCGGCTTGTACGCAATGAATTTCGGAAACGTCTACGTGGCCTCGACCGCCGTATACAGCTCATACACCCAGGTCCTCCAGGCGCTGCTCGAAGCGGAACGGTTTCCCGGGCCCTCGGTTGTCCTCGCCTATCTACCCTACTTTGGCGAGACGGACTCGCCTTTGACCGTTCTCCAAGAAACGAAAAAAGCTGTGGACACTGGCTACTGGCCCCTCTATCGATGGAACCCAGAGAATGAGCGGAAGGGAGAGCCCAGCTTCTCGCTCGACTCGGAATTGGTCAAACAAGAGCTCAAAGCCTTCCTGGCGAGGGACAATCATCTGACCCAGTTGATGAAGAAGGAGCCCTCATTCTCCGCCAGCCTAGCAAGGGACTTTGGAACGGAAGTCCGGACCCGACAGAAACGGAAGGCTAGGGACGCCTACAATCAGCTATTGGAAGGCCTCCTTGGAGCTCCTTTAACAATTTTGTTCGCCTCCGACAATGGCAATGCTTCCGCAGTGGCTAAACGTCTGGGGAACAGGGGCAGGGCCCGTGGCTTGAAGACGGTGGTCATGGCCATGGAGGACTACCCGGTCGAGGATCTACCCAGGGAAGAGAACATTGTGTTCATCACGTCCACTGCTGGCCAGGGAGAGTTTCCCCAAAACGGACTGCCCTTCTGGGATGCCATCAAAGAGACTACGGATATGGATTTGGCGACAGTCAATTTCTCCGTCTTCGGCCTGGGCGATAGTCACTACTGGCCCCGGAAAGAAGACCGAATCTTCTACAACAAGCCGGCCAAGGATCTTGACAGGGTGCTCGGAAATTTTGGAGGTAGGCGCTTCTGCGAAATTGGATTGGGCGATGACCAAGATCCCGATGGATATCAGACCGGCTATCAAACATGGGAGCCGAAGATATGGCAGGCTCTGGGGGTGGACAAGGTTGACGGACTACCGGAAGAGCCGCCGCCAATAACGAATGAAGACATAAAGCTGGCGTCGAATTATCTTCGCGGGACGATTGTTGAGGGACTGCAAGACACGACTACCGGTGCCATATCGGCTCACGATCAGCAACTGACAAAGTTCCATGGCACGTACATGCAGGACGACCGCGACGTTCGCGACGAAAGAAAAGCTCAGGGGCTGGAGCCGGCCTACTCGTTCATGATTCGATGCAGGCTGCCCGGTGGTGTGGCGACGCCGGAGCAGTGGGTGCAGATGGACGATATAAGTAACTCGCTGGGGAATGAAACGATGAAGCTCACTACGAGACAGACTTTCCAGTTCCATGGAGTCGTCAAAGGAAAGCTGAAGCCTGCCATGCAGGCCATCAACCGGGCGCTCATGACGACCATCGCCGCGTGCGGAGACGTGAACCGCAACGTGATGTGCAGCTCGCTGCCAACGCAAGCTCGCTACCACAAACAAGTCCAGGTCTGCTCGCAGAAAATAAGCGATCACCTGCTTCCGTCCACAACTGCCTATCACGAAATCTGGCTCACCAACGGCGACAACGAGAAGAAGCAGTTGGGTGGCGACGTCGTCCAGGACTTCGAACCGCTCTACGGGCCGACGTACCTTCCCCGCAAGTTCAAAATCACAATAGCGATTCCCCCACACAACGACACTGATGTATACGCGCACGACATCGGCTTGATTGCCATCAAGGGGGCGGATGGAAACCTGGAAGGCTTCAACGTACTGGCTGGCGGCGGCATGGGCGCGACCCACAACAACAAAAAGACGTATCCCCAGACCGGTCGAATGCTCGGGTTCTGCTCAACAGAAAATGTCCACATCGTGTGCGAGAAGATCATGCTTGTGCAGCGCGACCACGGCGACCGGAAGAACCGCAAGCACGCCCGCCTCAAGTACACCATCGACGACATGGGCCTGGACGTCTTCCGGGGCAAGGTCGAGGAGCTGTGGGGTGACCGATTCGGCGAAGAGAGGCCGTTCGAGTTCAAGAGCAACATCGACACATTCGGCTGGCAGAAGGACGAGACGGGCCTGAACCACTTCACCTTCTTCATCGAGAACGGGCGGATCGAAGACACGCCCGAGTTCCGGATGAAGACGGGACTGCGCGAGATCGCCAAGATGCGGCGCGGCGAATTCCGCCTGACCGGCAACCAGCATCTGATCCTGAGCAACATCCGGGACGAGGACGTGCCGACGGCCAAGAAGATGATGAAGGACTATAAGCTCGACAACATCCAGTTCTCGGGCCTGCGGCTGAGCTCATCTGCCTGCGTGGCCTTCCCCACCTGCGGGCTCGCCATGGCCGAGTCGGAGCGGTACCTACCCGTGCTCATCTCCAAGCTCGAGGCGTGCCTGGAGGAGAATGGGCTCCGGCAGGACTCGATCGTCATGCGCATGACGGGCTGCCCCAACGGCTGCGCCCGGCCGTGGCTGGCGGAGGTGGCGTTCGTCGGGAAGGCCTACGGCGCCTACAACATGTACCTAGGCGGCGGGTATCACGGTCAGCGGCTCAACAAGCTCTTCCGGTCGAGCATCAAGGAAGACGAGATCCTGTCCATCATGAAGCCCCTGCTCAAGAGGTACGCGTCGGAAAGACAGGCAGGCGAGAGGTTCGGGGACTTTTGCATCCGCGCCGGCTTCATCCGAGCCACCGGAGACGGGCGAGACTTCCACGACGGGGTAAGTACCGGCTCCGAGAGCAGGAGAAGCCGGACGTCCGTTGGATATCACGGGACCCCCGCTAACGTTCAGCATCAGGTGGCCGAAGAGGAATCTGGAGATGAGTAGCCGTCCCGCCCACCATAGGAAAGCGCCCACCTCCAACCCTCTTGTCGAGATATCATCGCCGGGACCGGCGCATTGAGTAGACAGCGTGCATGTTATTGGGTAAACGTGGACTGGGGAAGACGCAGCCAAAGGAGGTCTTTACACCTCATTGCTCTATCCATCACTTCAACTAGCCTCGCTCCAACTGACAGTTCCTGCTCTGTAATTGGTCGACGGAATCACGAGACGTGTGTTCCTCTGCGTGTGAACACGAATGAAGAAGGGGAAAAAAAACGAACAATACAGAATCAGGTGACAATCCCAACATGGCCCATATCCATCAAGACGTTGCATCATATGTATAATTTGCGCAATTGCCGCCAAACTGTTGTTGAATGCCTACAAAAGTGCCAAGCACAAGGCGCGAAGGAGACATCCTCGACCTTGATCAAAGACCTCGCGCACGCCTGCCCACGTGCCTGCTAGCGCTTGAGCTTGCTGCCGACGCTGCTGACCGTTTCGCTCAGCTTATCGCCCACGCCCCCCATCCACTGGGGCATCTTGACACTCATGCGTATCCTCCCTTCCACGATGATGTTGACGACGTTGATGACGGCGAAGGCGGTGGAGCCCACGGCGCGGAAGATGGCGAGGGCAGCGACGCTCCAGAGGATGAAACGCAGGTAAAAGTTGTCGCCAATGCCCTTGCTGCTGTAGATCTCGGACACGGCCATGGCGAGGATGCCGTTGGCGATCATCCACGACACCACCATGTATGTCCTCACGCTCTTGTAGTAGTCCTCCTGCATCTGCGCCTCGCTGACGGGCGGCACGGGGACCGCGAGACGATCCCGTAGGTTGCGCAGCGCCTCGTCGTAGCCACTGTCGATATCGAGCTGCTCGCTGGGCATTTCCAGCTCGACCGTCTGGCCTTTGCCCACCGCGCCACCAAGGTCCGTCTTCATCACGTTGTCACCCTTCGTCCCCCAAGTGACATCGTGTGTGTTGCAGAAAGCGTAGACCTGTAAGGTGCAAATGTAGCTTGGGAGCAGTAAGAAGTACTGCACAGAAGACGTGATCATGTGCCATGGCTCCAAGTAGAGAAAAGACATGAGGAAATAGAGGCCGATAGTCGAGGCCATGGAGACGATAAGGTTGGTGAAGACGTTGTTGCCTATGTGCAATCCCTCGTGATCGCTGCCTCTGCCCGTGAGTTGACGCGCGACGATGTAAATACAGGCGAAGGACGTGTACAGCATGATGATGCTGTACAGTATCATGCTCGCCATGTACAGCTTTCTCGCGCCTTGCGGCCGGTTGCCCAGAGATAAGATGAA
Source organism: Cordyceps sp. RAO-2017 (assembly GCA_002591385.1). Classification (NCBI taxonomy): domain Eukaryota; kingdom Fungi; phylum Ascomycota; class Sordariomycetes; order Hypocreales; family Cordycipitaceae; genus Cordyceps; species Cordyceps sp. RAO-2017. The sequence goes on from NJEV01000062.1 coordinate 42,298, forward strand.
TTGTGTTGAGATGAGGAGAACACAGATGTACCGTAGAATGGTGAAGATGACGCTGCCGATGTTGTGGCCAAAGGGGTCGACCTCCGGGTCAGTTAAGCCGCCGGCAACAAAGTAAAAGGTGAGGTAGAAGTTGGCAAGAGAGAAGTAGGTGAACAGCAGCTGAAGGAGCTGGTACGTGAATTCAACGAACAGTAGGATCTTGCGGGGGAGGGTGTGGTCCGTCGCAAGGATCTGTCTGAACTGAAAGAGCGAGTAGACGGCAGCAAAGAAGGCGCCGTTGAGCCATCTTCGACGTTGCGAGATAAACTCCGGGACGGAATCTGCAACTCATACCTGTTAGCCAACCCTTAAAAAATCGGGGATGCGGTAAAGGAAGCACATTCAGGGGATTTGCGACAATGCCAACCAGCAAGGACCTAGATGACTCCTAGTGGCTGGATTTGTGAAGCAGAAGGAGAACAAGAATGCGCGTGTGGGAAGGGGCGGGCAGCAGAATCTTACCGGGCACGTCAGTCTCACCGGTGCAGCCTTTGACATACTTCAGCACCCATCTCTCGCCTCGCTTAGCCACCAGCTCCCAGCAAAGAATTCGGTCCTCGGCGAGGTACATGTTGGCCGTGAAGACGTCCGCACGCTGGCCGTGCAGTGTCTCGCCCTTGAAATATTGGCTCAAGGGACCATGGCCGGTCTCGTCGTTTTGCAGCGCATGGTATCGATACGCGCTGAGCGCACCGGGTAGCACAGTAATGTATCCGAAAACCGATTCCAGCGGCTTATCCAAGATATTGGACATCTTGTACTCAAAGTTTTGGGATGCCACGAGAGGGTTGAGAAGATTGGACCCCAGCCTTCCCTTCATGGCTTTGATTTCGCCACAGGCACCAGCGACATTAGAATCAGTATCGAAGGCTTTCCACAAGTGATAAAGCGAATTGCCTCCCGGGCGTGTGCCGACATCCAGCAAGATACAAACATTGGGGTTCAACGCCTTGCCGAACGCGTTGAAAAACCATCGGTGCGAATTCAGCTTGCGCTGATTCTTTTCCTTAAGGCAGAAGATCATCTGGCAGGGCACGATGCCCTTCTCGGCGCCCTTAAACTTAAGGTCCGAGTCGAGAGATACCTGCGTCGTGTACTCGTAGACGTGGGCCTGAACAGCCCGGTTGTTGACGTAATTCTTTGCGATTCCGTGCTGATAAACGCCCATGGCGGCCATGGCATCCAGCGTCCGAGGATTGATCTTGTCGCGGCCGTCTGATATGATGCACACTACAATCTTTTGCCAACCAGACTCGCCCCAGGTGCGGGAGCGCGAGCGCGAACAGAAGTGGGAAATGTTCTTCATGACCGCGTGCATGGTTCTCGTGAAGCAGAACTCGTCTTCGTTGTACATGGTGATGCAGATGAAAAGCTCCGTCTCCCTGGTTGTCCGTCCGATGCTCTGACGGAGCTTGTATCCCCTCTCGACGAAGTCGTCTGGGTCGCAGGTGACGGCTGTGTATCTCATGTGGGTAAACTCGACCTCATTGCGCCGCGGTAGGAAGCTGTAAAGAATGGTCGGGATCTTGCACTCGAGGACCAGCTCGCCGTTGATGAGCTGCACCTCCTTCCTGGACATTTGTGGCGCGCGCACCCCACGGCGTTCCTGCGCGCCGTTCGGCGCCGGGCCATAGTGCTCGACCTTTTCGTCCGCTGCGTGTTCTTCGCTAAGGGTTTCTTGAGAAGTCGATGCATACGACTCGCGGTGCACAGGAGCAGGCCGAGGCTGGCCACTCAGGTCTGACGCTGGAGCGAACACGTCATCGCCGCCGTCAAGCGGGACGGTCACGGTAGCATCATCGGCGAAGGCCTGCGAGCTGCGAGCCGAGCTCGAAAACAAGGGGGCAGGGGGCAAAGGACGCCGAGGACTCCCACCGTACCGAGACGAGGGTGTCCCTGGCCTAGGGCTGCCGTTGAGGTCCGAAGGTTCGTACGAGATGTTGGGAGGTGGCGGCCTCGCCTGGCCATGATCCGATATGCCTGACAATGGCGTCCAGGGCCTGTGAGGCGAGGCATTTTCACGGTTCGCAAAGGGGACGTAGGTCGAATCTGGAGGTGGCATGCTGGGAGCATCATCGAGAACCGACGCAGAGCGTGAATGCGACGAAACGACGCTGGGTTGATACGGCCGCCTTGTTGCTCTGGCACTAGAAGACGGACGACGTGAGCGAGAGTTCTTCCCCATTACGACTTGCTCCACGGCGACGGCGCTGGCGAGTCGCCGCGGGAGCCGGTCGCTTGGGCCTTTTGGTATGAGCGGCAGGCCCTCGTGGACGACGACTGAAGGGTTCAGAGGGCGGGATGGAGCTTTGCAGGCTGTAAATTGGCCAACGCAGGCAGGCTCTCGTGGGCGAGAGCGGTTGGGAAGGAATAACGTTGCCTGGGGCTTTTAAGGCGGCGCGGCGTCGAGGCAATAGCCGAGAGCCCTGCGCTCGGCTTCGTCTTCTCCTCTACCTCAACGGCGAAAAACGACGGAGCAGGGGCTGGCAGTTCGGGAGAAAAGGGGAGGGACAGCGATGGACGGCCAGCGGACGGGAACATCGGAGAGGTAGGAGAGGATGGCGCCCAAGACTGTGAATGCGGGGGAGAAGCTTCCGGTACATACGTAGATGCAGCGGCCTCGGCTGGCTCCTCTACGGATGTCAACAGCCTGACGGCAGCTGCGTTCCGGCTTGTAGGGTTGTCGATCAGGTCGTTGCCGTCGCTGTCGTCATCGTCGTAGCTTGGAAGGCAGTAGTCGGGGGGGCCAGACCGCGGCGCGTTCGGCCGGTCCATTGCTTTGGACAGCGTCCGCCTGAGGCTCTGGAATGTCAAGTCAGGCAAACGGTAATGAGCCGCCCTCGGGTGGGTTACGGGCCAGAGTGGAGGAGTAGTGGATGCGGAGGACTTACAAACTTGTTGCTTGCGGCGCCTTGTTGACAGACAGGAGGCAGCTGCTTGCGAAGGTGAACTGAAACAAAATGTCTGTTGAAGCTGCTACAGTGCAGATATATGGCCGACTGTTGGCTTCAAAGACGACGATGCCTTACCGTGGGCAGGTAGGTAGGTAGGACTTGTTGGCAGCGAGAACGCGCGAGGCGGGCGCACGGAGAAGAGCAAAGTTGGTCTTGCAGACCAGCCAGGTCCTAGTCTCGCCGATGCTACGCACCTATGTCTTCCTCATGCCGAGAATTAAATGGATACTCATCATAATGATTGGACTGTATCCGCCTCGTTGCCACTCCTGGTCGACGAGTCGAGTCAACAAGAGGCAAGGCGCGATTGGCGGTCGGCCCAGCAACGCGCGCGTGTACATATGCAGGGGCCC
>NJEV01000620.1:0-15171 GCA_002591385.1 Cordyceps sp. RAO-2017
AGCGCCTCGTCCGGCCGGCCGGCGCCCGCCAGCGCCTTGGACCGCGCCACCAGCCACGCCGGATTCCTCGACGTCTTGAGCGCCCGCGACAGCTTGGCGATGGCCTCGTCCCACCGCTTGGCCTCGACCGCCGCCAGGCCCTGCTGGGCCAGCGTGATGTGCGACATGAGCTCGTCGGCCGGGGACGGCAACCAGAGGAGGGGGAATAGCTCGACCAAGTCCTCAGCGATGTGGGTAGAAATAAAAGACGTGAGTTGAAGCGACGGCAGCCCGTGCGGACAAGAGGAAGCCGACAAGAGCGAAAATCGGTGGTGCTCTTGACCGTCGGTCGGTCTGCGTCCGCCACGCCCTTAGGCCGAAAAAAGAAGACGTCGCCTTGCTTGACTGGCGTATGGGAAAGCCGGGATCCAGAAGAGAGAGATAAATAAAGACAGAAACACCGTATGGCTCAGGCGTCAACAACAGAGACGAGGTGGCGATGATGGGCCCAGGAAGCAAAAAAAAGTGTTTCTGGGGAGTCGCTAGGTTTTTTTTTTTGGTCTGGCAAGTCGCCTCGCTCGGCGCTTCTAGAAGGTCGCAGGCTGCGACTCACTGGCCTCCTGCCAGTGCTGTGGTCGTGGCTGGCTGGCATCATCGGTGGGGCAGCGGCCGCGTCAAGCCACGCTTCAGCCTCGCACCTCGGCGACGGAGCAGCAAGAGAAGGATCAACGATGCAGATATTTATAAACGACTGGGATTGGGAGTATATTGCTTGAGAAGAAGATGAAGACGAAGGCTAAGAAGTAAAGAGGAGGAGGAGGAGGAGGAGGAGGAAGGAGGAGGAGGAGGGAAAAGAAGGAGAATTAAGAGAAAGAAAGAAAAAAGTCTCCCCAGCCTTGTCGCGCCTATTGGAGCTCCTACATCACCAACGCCTCCTTCACTCGCCATCCCCTACATGCCCGACGTCGACGCCGGGGTATTTGCGCGCAAACATGCCCAGCGCCTTGAGCGGAAAGGTAAACTTGTAGTTGGGGTACGAGATCATGCACGACTTGTTGAAGACGCCCTCGATGGCCTCCTGCAGCCACTCGCCGTTGGCCTGCTGCCGCCTCATCAGCAGCCGGATGCCCTTCTTGACCGGCTCCGGGTGCGGGTACTCGGCCTCCATCAGCCCGATCAGGGCCCAGGCCGTCTGCACCACCAGCGACCCGGTCGGGTGCTCGTGGTACTCCATCGTCTCGCAGGCCTGCCCGGCCGCCGTCAGCATCGGTCGCAGCAGAGGGAGGGGGAGTGGACGCACCTTGTAGCTCTCCGACCAGCCGCCGTCCTCGCGCTGCTTGGACACGAGAAAGTCGCAGCCGGCCCGGGACACGCTGCTGTTGGCGTACGTCTCGTCGATGCTGGCCATGCTCTCCAGCGCGAACATGGTGGCGTAGGTGAAGCAGATGCCCCAGCTGCCGTACCAGCTGCCGTCGGGCCTCTGGTTCGTCTTGATCCAGTTGGTCGCCCGCCGGATCGAGAGCCGCACCTCGCGGCTCCGGTAGCCCGGCCAGTGCTTGTTGAAGAGCGACAGCGCCGTCACGCAGGCCGTCGTGCACTCGGGGTAACCGTACTCGACCATGATGCGCCCAAACACCTCGGCCGCGTTGAGCATCTCCATGCGCTCGCTGCCGCGCCGGCGCTCGTACGACGACGCCGACCCGTCGTCGTTCTGGTACAGCAGCAGCGTGTCGATGGCGTCGAAGATGCGCTGCTCGTCGAGCACCTCGGCGAACCCGCCCACCTTCTGCAGCAGGATGACGGCCTTGAGACACTCCGAGATGCAGTCGCTGACGCCATAGCCCTGGTCGCGGTTGCTAAAGGGCCAGCCGCCCTTGCGGGGCTGCCGGTAGCACACCTCCTGGTCCTCGCAGTCGTCCCGGATCTGCTGCCGCTCCAGGTAGTTGAGCGCGCGCAGCAGCATCGGCCGCCACCGCTCGTCGTCCTGCAGGCCGGACTCGAAGACGGCCTGGATCAGGAAGGCCGTATCCCAGCACTGGACGCCGTTGGTGCCGTTGCACAGCATGCCCTCGTCCTTGACCCAGAGGAACTCTTCCAGCCGCTCGACGTGCCGCTTGACGCTGTAGGCGTCCGGCCCGTCCCGAACGAAGCAGACGATGGTGTTCATCGGCGCGTTGACGGGTGCCAGGTCGGCATAGTCGGTGTTTGCGTCCTCCATGTCCACCAGCTTGCTGACCCACGACTCGGCCCGGTCCTTGAGGAAGGCCGGCCGCAGGTAGGGATTCCAGACGCTGACCAAGAGCCAGTTGATGCCGTTCAGGAGCCAGGTCTTGGGGTGGTAGTTGTCGACGGCGGCGATGCTGTTCCGGTGGGCGAGCCAGTCGATCTGGTCGTGGGCCTGGACGAACAGCTCCTGCTTGAGCCCGCGGATGACGTCCGTCTCCGGGCAGCTCCACCTCTTGGAGTAGAGATAGCTCATGGGCAGGAAGACCTGTCGGATGTGTATCCACCAGCGCCAGGGGGCGATGGGCACCCAGTCGGGCATCAGCCAGAGCTCCGGGGGCACGGGGTTCACAATGTCCCAGTCGACGACGCCGAGGACGGCGAGCCAGAACTTGGCCCAGTGCGGAGAGTTGACGGCGCCGCCGAGGTCGTGCAGCGTCGCGCGGGCCCTGACCATGAGCGGGTCGTCGGGCTCGACGCCGACGAGGCGGAGGACGACGTAGTTGAGCGTGGTGCCGAAGACGGTGCTCTCGCCCTCGATGTGCAGCCCCCAGCCGCCATCGTCCGGGTGCGCCCTCGCGGCCAGGTAGTTTCGGATCTCGGTCGCGTAGGCGGGCGGGATGGGCGTCTCGGTGACGTGCCAGGCGATGACGATGCCCGAGAGCAGGAACATGGGGCCGCCGTACTCGCAGCCCCAGTGGCCCGACGGTAGCTGGAGCTGCTCAAAGAAGCTGAAGCCGTTCTTGGCCGCGTCCAGCGGCGTCTTGGGCGGCGGGAGGTCCGGGAGGTTCTGCCCGCCATCAGCCTCTGCACCGTAGAGCGTGCCGAGCGTCTCGTACCAGCGGCAGATTCAGGTAGTACTTCTCCGCCAAGGACTGCGGCCAGTGCTGGGCGGCCTGCTCGTCCGTCAGGTAATGCCAGGTGTGCCGGCTGTCGTCGTCCCTCATCCGCCATCGCGTTCGGTCCGTCCGAGCCCCGATCTTGGGCTTCTTGGGCGAGCTCGAGTCGGCATCGGCGCCTCGCTTGCGGGCCGTGGCCGTTTGGGCGTCGCGGCCCGTGGCGGAGGCCGTCTCCATCTCAGCTGCAGTTCGGGGGCGAGAGAGCCCTGCGGCGAGTCGAATTGGGGCAGGTCGCTGCTACGACACGAGATGGCCGTCCATCTGCAGGTCGGAGTCAAGGAAGAAATTAATTCGAGTGAAGTCAACCGAGATCTTATCGAGGTGTCTCGCGGGCTGGACCGGTGAAGACTGACGAGGCAGGAGGTAGATGGTACTTCGGACCTGGCCCGCGAGAGAGGCGGGTACGTACCCACATCCATCATCAGTGGAGTACCTGAGCACATTTGTACCAGTTCCAGGAGAAAAGACATCCCGGGGTAAGCCAGGCATGGCGGTTAGTCTGTATTAAAGTAGAACAGAAGCTTTATCTTCCAAGGTTGCTAATGCAGAAAGCTAGGTGCCTACCTAAATATCTTGAGACCAACGCAAGGGACGAGATCCTCATTCTCACTAAATCTCGAGCCCCGAAACCTTATACGTTTCGGATGCGAAGACTCTGTGCCTCAATGACATTAGACTTGCCGGGCTACATGTGAGGTATCTTCACTTTGGCGCTCCGCTCCCCAATGTGCACAGCACGCCTGTCTCAACGGCACGACGAGCTTAGCATCTCCTATTGGTGTATATTTATTCCTTCTTATTCCGCGTTGTCGGAGCCAGTTACTTCCCATAATCTGTCTACATGTTAGCCTCTTACTCAGTCGGCTGGCGTCTCTCTGCCAGCCCGACGTACACGACGATGTGAAGTCCTCGGCCCTTTGCACCTCGAGCGCTCTACTCTTTCGGACTCAGCTTTCCTTGTTTGTTGTCGCCTTTGTGCCTTTGGCGAAGAAAGACCAACGAATTCTCCTTTCCTTTATACTTGCGATCTGAATTGAAATCTAGCCTCAAGGGTATCTAACCAGCCAACGCCATGATCTAAGCCGCCTTGAGCCTCTATGCCAGAAAGAAAAGATGACGAAATATGAATTCCAACCCGCTGTTCAGGATCCAACTACTCAGGACCGCAGGAAAATAGATTTGCCGACCCTTTCTTTCCATGAAGCCCTCCAGAGGGCAACTCCTTCAAAGGGGGCTGCGGCCTCACCCCGGCGTCCAGGGCCTCCCGGAATGTGCCCTCGACGACTGTGCTTCTGGGATCGACGGGCGCTGTCACGCTCAGCTGAACCTGGGGACGCCGGTGTTTGGCCCGCTAACCTTGCTCTGTGAGTTTCTCTCAAGTCCTGCCACCGACGCTTTCTCTCCTCCTCAGCTCGAGCGGCTGCTTCGCGTTGTTTCTCGTGCAAAGCCGCTATCACGTCCCGGATTCGGTCTCGCCTTGCCAACTCTCTTTGGACCATTTCGGTACTGAAGACATCTGGAGAAGCCACTGCTCCCGTCAGTCAAAAGCTTCTTCATCTCATAGGCGACGCTTACCATCGAAAAAATACTCTTCCTCGAGCGTTTCCAGGGCGTCGCCGTAGCGGCCAAGGAGTCGGATGCCGCACAGATGGTAGAGCACCTCCTCAGAGTCGGCGTCGAAGAAGCAATGGCCATTCTCTAGGAACGCTTTGGTCTCAAACAGGTAGCTTTGGCTTAGGATAACATCGACGCAGAGGTCATCGAGCACGTGGAAGTCGCATCGAGCCGTCTTCCCGCCAACCTGCCACGGTACATCTCGTACAACGCCACTTGTCCAGTCGGTGGTCCCGTCTCCGAATTCGACTTCGAGCCAGTTCGTACGGTCCCGGTCGATGGTTAAGCCAAGCTTGCGAGCATAGGCACCCGAGATGACCATCAGATCCGACCCAGTGTCCGGCAATGCGCTGGTGGGGTGACCGTCCAGGTATCCCAGCAGCCGTTGGCTCTCCTCGCCCAGAAGATCTAGCCGAAACCGCCCTGGTAATGGAAAAATTTTTGACTTGAGGCGGCGAACAAATTTGGTGAGTGTCTGTGTCGCCTTGAGGAAATAGCCCCCCAGGACAAGATCGTGGACGCCCGGGAGAATCCAGCAGTCTAGCCTGTGTGTCTCTCTCTCCCCGGCGAACCTCCACGGAACCATGACGCAACCAGGAGATTGGATGACTTTGCGATTCGGCAGGCGTATCTCCTTTTGTGTCGAAAGATTAGGGCTGAGGCCGAGGCCAGAGACCAGATGCGGCGATATGAAGCACAAGTCCGCACCCGTGTCTGGGACAGCTTCTACCGGAGCCCCGTTTACCATCCCTTTGACATAACGACGCTTGATTCCGGAAGGAAGCACCGAAGAAACTTGCGATGAAGGCCGTGAATCTTTTGACGGAGATTCAACAAAGCCTGCCAAAGACGAAGACACTTTGGCGAGTTGTAATAGAGATAAATCCATTACGGCGCTGGCCTTGTCCAATACGACTTTTAATCCCTGTGTCGCGTTATTGTCTGACTTGGTTAACTCTCTGTCCTTGGGATTTATAGGCGAAGGGGTCTTTGGCGAAAAGCTTTGGATAGGAGTCGACCGTAGACGGCGTAGACGGGGATTCCAATGCGGACGTATAGGCTGATATTTATCTACCGGGAAAAACTCGGAAGACTTAATCTGCGAAGAATATGAGTGTGTCTGGATTTTCGTGGTTTCGTCGTCCGCTGGAAAGAACGTAAACAATAGGTCAAATAGGTCTGTTAATCCCTGTGTCCTGTCATTGTCTGACTTGGTCAACTCTCTGTCCTTGAAATTCATGGGCGAAGGGGTCTTTGGCGAAAAGCTTTGGATAGGAGTCGACCGCAGACGGCGCAGACGGGGCTTCCAATTCGGACTCATAGGCTGATGTTCATCCGCCGGGAAAAACTCTAAAAACTCCCTCTGCGAAGAACATGAGTGTGTCTGGATTTTCGTGGTTTCGTCGTCCGCTGACTTGCCCGACTCAAGAAGGTTTTTTAACGAGAACCACAAACACAGCCGACCCGTTCCGGCAAGAACCGACGGAGACGGCTGCGAAATTCGATGCACGGTCTCAAGGAATCCAGAATACCACGACAGAGGATCTGAAGTCTTCGGAGAACGTCTCTCCATCATCCAGAGTTCCTCAGTTGTTTCGAACCCTATGCTTCCGCCCTTCTGTACAATTCGGCCCATGCATGTGGCTTCCCGCGCTATCGCTTTCAGTGCGTCTTCGCATGCGTTTTTCAACTCCTCGGAAGCCATAGGTGACCTGGTTTTTGCCGAACCCATTCTATGATCAATCAACATTTCTGCAGCAAGCTTGAACCAGCCGTTTGGAATCCATAGTGACGTCGAGTCAAAGCTCAGGGGCGGTAAAGCCCTTTGGTGTTCTTGCATATCCAGGCAGAGTATCCTCTTGCGAAGGACGCAGAGCAAAACTCAAGGGGAGCAAGGCCTGTGCTGTGTTTGTCAAAACAATTCTGCTATAGCGACATGAAGCTGACTGGAAACGTGAAAGAACTTGCGAGGAGTGGGACGAGAGAGAGGGCACGGAGAGGTTGGACGAAAACGAAGAGATTAAGGAATTATTTGATGCATATATATTGAAATCGGGTGTCAAAGGGTGCTGCGCCGCATTAGGCTTCCATCATAGAGCGGGTTAAGGCAAGAAACAAGGAAAAGATGATGCCAGTTGACACAGCCTACCAGGTGACGTGGCGGTTCATGTCTCGGGAGATCAGTCCTGGTAGGCCTCGTCGCCAATGAACAATGCCAACACGTAGGCTCTCCTGCGGCTTAGCGACGCCACATTCGAGCACCCTGTCAAAAAAACCTGCCCGAAAGCCGATTGACAAGGGCCGTTATATCCCTCTCTTGCAGCAGCATGGCGGCGGCTCTTGGGCGGATGAGTATCTCAACTTTTCATTCCTATTCCATTGCAGGCAGTCCCCCCTCCGCAGTCTATGCATGGCAGTGTCAGCGGTGGCCTTCCGAGTGAGCGGAAAGAGGGCTTTGCCGACGTCGCAAGATGGGTCGCGCTCGACAACGACCATGAGACCTTCATCTACCGCAGATTCAATGAGCTGGCCGCTCGAAACTTGCTGTACATGCAGGCCGAGCTGCTTGTTCTCGAGAAGCAGCTCGACGAGCTGGACAGGAGGGATGCCAACAGCGACGACATGGACTTGAAGGACGCCATCCGGACGTGGGAGACGCTGAGCCAGCAGTACGATAATGGGGGCGAAGAGGCCCGGGTCCGAATGGACCTGATTGTGAGGACGCGTGCCAAGTTGAAAGAGTATCGTGCGTTGGAAGCCGTGAGCCGACCTGACGAAGCACGGGATGACTGACGCTTTCGTAGACGAGGCACTCTTGTTGCAGAGCGAGATGGCCAAGCTGAAGCGGCCCAACAGACGCGTGACTGACGCGTACAGGCAGTGGTTCAAGAAGCCGTACCCGGCGCTGGGCGAGCGGGCCAAGACGTTCCTGGATGCTTCAGACGACCTTGTTGGCCTCAATACGTCAGAGACCGACCATCTCTCGCGCTTCCTGAGGCGGCACTGGCCAGCCAAGGCAAGTATTCCCAACCACCGTCGTATGCCGAGCTTCAGGACCATCTACTCACGTGCCGCAGCAAGAGCGATCGCGGGACGGCCATCACCTCATCGGACGATTCAACGAACAGTCCATCTCGGTCGCAGTCGGCGTCATCACCATTCTTGTGGCCGCGGTCCTTCTGGTCGGCTCCATCATCAGCCTGTACTTCGTCTCCAGCAATGCGGCCAAGCTCGGCATGGTGGCCGCCTTCACGGCTGCGTTTGCGTTGAGCGTCGGCTTGACGACGAACGGGAGTCGCGCCGAAATTTTTGCGGCTACGGCAGCGTGAGTTCGACGATGGCGGCGGTATGGAGAGCCGTGCAGTTACTGACTCGATCTCAGGTACGCGGCTGTGCTTGTGGTGTTTGTGAGTGGCAACATCACCGGCTCCCAGAAGAGCAGTTGAAGCAAGGGAGGCGGGGAGCTTCTATCCGGTTGTCACCTCCTGTCCTGCTGTTTAGAGGGTGGTCAGCGTTGGGGGACTGGCCATGTCTGGTCGTGGCCAAGAGTCATTATCATGTCCGTACGTACAGAGGAGTCGGTTGCTGGACGCCTCAGAGACAGATGCCCCGTATGCGACTCGCAGTCCTACCGTTGAGGCCTTGCGCAGGCGTGCGGTCACACACAACGAGGGATGCGCAAGTGAATTTCAAAGCGGCCCGGCAGCTGGGCCAAGCGTATCGCCCTCGATCAGGCAGATGCGAGGAGGTCGACGATCGGCTTTTTTGCCGATCATGTGATTCTAACCGATGTCAGGGTGGGTACAGGCTGGTCTCGCCCCTGGGACTATCGCGAGTTGTCCAGCCCTACGGCGACCTGCAGGACAAGGCTGATGCACTGCAATTTTAGGCCGTACAGGGCGTTGGGGCCTGTATCTTCGGAACTTTCCAGGTTCTAAGGTTAAGTACCTAGGTGCCTCACCCTCGCACCACAATCTTGCAGGGACAGGGGACCTTGATCGCGAGGCACGCTCCCATGCAAAGACGCAGCAGCACAACACCGCCCAGATGGCCGATGACAATTCCGCTGCGCCTCGACGCCATCGCCACGCGCCCCTAGTCCGCACCGGGACATCAGCGGCCCCCGCTGCGACCACCGGCGCCCTGATCGGCCGAATCGAAAGTCTGCTCGAGTCGATGCTCGGCTGCCTGTCCCGAGGCGACGGCATGAGCCTCGAGCTGGCCACGCGCAGGAGCGCACGCGCCCACGGCGGCGAGAGCAGACGGCAGCGCATAAGCTTCCCCGGGCGGACGCCTGCAGAGGGCCAGAAGTTCGGTACGCGGCCGTCGCCTCGTCCGTCCGTCGTCCGTCCGGCAGTGCAGTGCCTCACCCGCTGCAGCTCGCGTGCTTCTCATCCTCCAGCTATCCCACGACGCCCTCGTCTCGGGGCACATCCTCACCAAACGGTTCGTGCCTCGTGGGATCCGGCCACCTGGGCATGGACTGACGCCAGCTCGCTGCGCATCAGCCAAATCTTCTACCAGCACCAGGACCTGTTTGACAAACAAAGGGTCGTAGATGAGCTCGTCGACGACATTGCCCTGACTCTGGGCATCAACCGCGATGACCTCAACATAGTCAGCCTTGGCAGCCGCCCCTCCATCTTTGGCCACATCCTAAACTCTCCCAGGTCGCGTCAGCCAAAGGTCTCGTTTCCGGAAAATTGGCCATGCAGCTGCACGACGGCTCCGTCATCGACGCGTCGCACGGAGACGTAGTAAGTCTAGCCCATTCGCTTGCTCTCGTGAACCTGCTGACTCGCCAAGGGCATGCCAATACCTAGCATGGCGTCCATCTCCTGTGTGTCCTGTGCTGCCTTGAGATGGATTCTCGTAGTGGAGAAGGATGTGCGTCTTCCTTCACCGAGCCCTCGAAGCTCGTCTTGCTCATGCTTGCTCCAGGCAACGTTCCGCACCTTGGTGTCATCGCAATACCATGAAACGGCCGCGGCTGGTCCTGGCTTACTCGTCACGGTAGGCACCCGCTCTGGCGGCATCCGAAAGTCGACGAGGCTGATGGTCCACAAAGGCAAAAGGATATCCAGACTTGGTGACGCGCTCCTTCTTGCAACTGATGCACGACCAGCACGCAGAGTTGCCCATCCTTCTCTTGACCGACTTCGACCCGTATGGGCTCAATATTTTCCGCTGTTATCGCTTCGGCGCAGATGCCATCGGCCACGAGTCAGCAACTCTTAACCCCGGCATTCGCTGGCTGGGAATCAAGACGCGCCACATTCATGACTTTGCGGGATCTTCGGGCCTTCCGGTGGACGGCTCCACTCGATTGCCATTGCACCACGCCGCCTCCCGACTGCCTATCTCTTCGACCAGCTGTCGAGATCCTACCTCGCTGCTCACGCCTCGAGACCGCAAATTTGCCGTCTCGACCTTGGCCAAGGTGTCAGCGCGAGGCGCTGCTGACGATACAGAGCTGGAGCGACTGAGACGGGAGCTTCAGACGATGCTGATGATGAACGTCAAGGCGGAAATTCAGTGGCTGGACGACGCCGGGAACCTGAACGAGTGGCTGGACGAGAGCATAGGGGAAATGACTTCGGTCGAGACCCCCATGGATGTGCAATAGTGTTTGCGATTCTATCCTCGCCGCCCCCACGGGTCATGAAAGCCATCTCGTAGTGGAGAAGGATATTGCCGTGAAATTGTCAACTTGCAGGCTGTAGCCCAACGAACGAGACGTTTGAGCGGCTACCTCCCTACCCTAAGCCTTGAGCATACTGTGCGAGAAGGCTGCGGAACAGCAGCGCCACACTGTCCCCTCATCGAATATTTCTGTCAAATTTTACTGCCTCGGACGTCGCATAGCGAAGGAATCGAGCGGGTATCGTTGAGAGAGATGGCGCCGCAACTGACAGAAGACGAGATTGACGATCTCATCTACTTTGCGCGCACCGGCGCGAATGATGACTTGCACGAGAGCCTGACCGCTCTCGCCGAAAGAGAAAAGGCATCGCCTGCCGAGATTCTGCTGGCGGCTGAAGATGAGGGTAAATCAACAGCCCTGCACATGGCGGCAGGAAATGGCCACTTCGGTATGCCACATTCCAACTCATTCTTCCTCCCTGAACCGCGCCCCTGGCTCCGTCTACTTGTTCTTTAGGGACTGACGGGACGTCAGAGACTGTGCGTACGCTTCTCGGGTACTTCCAGGGACGGCCCAAGGAAGAAAGGCAAACCTTCATCGACGAGGCCAATGAGCACGGAAACACCGGTCTGCACTGGGCTGCGCTCGGAGGGCATCTCGACACCGTCAAGGTCTTGCTGGAGCATGGCGCGTCGCCGGCTCTGGCCAACGAGCGCAACTACGTCCCCCTGGATTTGGCAAACTTCAACGACAAGGCCGAGGTGGCTGCGTACTTTTTGTCCTTGTCGGGGGGGATCGAAAGCAGCAACCAGGAGGGCGGCCTGAGCAGTGCGGCCGAGTCCATCGAGCTCGTCGACGGCGGGGAGGAAGAAGGGGACGAGGCGTCGGAGGCCACGGCCGGAGCCGACGGCAAATGAGGCTGCAAAGGAGCCTCTAGAAAGGGCCAAGCCGGAACGAAGACACGTTACATGAGCAATTCCGGGATAGATGCCGGATGAGTGCACACACAAAGCAGTGGGAGCGGCCCGGAGCGGAGCAGGGAGGGCTGACTGGGTGGTAATCAGCCATCGGCAGAGCGGGATGACGCAGCCCTGGCAGCGGCGCCACGGGGAGTCGAGAGCGTACGAAGCCCCCTCCCCGGGACACCAGGCGGCGTGATGGCAGGCTGACCGTCGCCGTAAACGCCTGGAGACTCGACAGCTGTCAGCGCCGCCGCCCGGCCAGGCCGCAGACGCATCTCTGCCCGCCCGGGGGATGCTCGAGGCCTGAATCGGAGGAGTTGTCGTCCAGGCTGTCGTGACTCGTGAGTAATGAACCTGGCGATGGGCCTCGGGGGCTATGAAGATGATAAAACAGGCGGATCCAGGGGAGTGGCCGATGCCGACTCTCTCCCCCCCCCCCACGCAAGACCTTCCTGTTCGGGCCCTATCAGGCGACGTCACGTGGGGGTCGCGGAAAGGCAACGCGGGCCCCCGCCAAACTGCAGCGACGGGCTCAGTCTGCCTGGTTCGAGTGCCGGCCTCGGCTCGCATCGTCATGCTGTTTCATTCTGTTCCTTATTCTCCTTTGCATCTGGCCCTTCACGACTCGCGACCCGCGGCTGACGGCTCGCGACTCACCAACCGCCTAGCGCCGCCGTGCGGCTGCCCATGGGCTGTCTTGTCTCGCCATCATGAACACAAAAACTTGCGCCCCCACCGACGCCCTGCCCATTGTGTGTACTGTCTAGCCTGCAGTGCGCACCACGATGCCTGAATGGCGTCGCAACAGCAGCCGGCGAGCTCTGTCTCCTCCAGGGCCGGAGGCTACAAGAGGGCCAGCCGCAGAGGCGCGCCCCGGCGCTTTGCCTGCGATCATCCGGGCTGCGACAAAATCTACTCGAGGGCCGAGCACCTGCAGCGCCATCAGCTGAACCGTGAGCACCCGGCCGAGTCGACCTTGCGCCCGTGCCCCAGCTTGCTGACCGGCCCGAGCAGACAATCCCAAGGAGATCTTCCGCTGCGACGTTGGCGACTGCGACCAGGAGTTTGTCCGCCTCGATCTGCTCGCGCGCCACAAGAAACGCCATACCTCCTCCTACACGCCGCGGAATCGCATCCCCAGCTTCGACTACCGAACGACGGCACCGGCCAAGCCTCAGCACCGGCCTCGCCCGCAACAGCCCTTCGTCCACCATCCGACATCCTCCGCCGGGCCCCACGACTCGGCCATCCTCCTCACTCCGAATGCGAACCCGGAGCCCGCCCCGGCCTTCCTCCACCACCCGCTGCCGGGCGCCACGAGCCACGCGGCGACAGCATGGAGCCCTGCCGGCCAGAGGAGGGAGCGGGGGAACCCCATGGCCATGCAGCAGCAGGTCTTTTACGCCGGCCGCCCAGACGTCGGACCGGAACCCGTTGCCGCGCCCGCTCCCGCGCCCGCTCCCGTGCCCGCTCCCGCGCCCGCTCCCGCCCCGGCCTTCGCTAATGTCGCCTTCCCCGCCGACGACCAGCTTTTGCCGGGCAACTTCGCCGCCTGGCTCTTCGACCCTCAGACCACGTATCCCGACATCAGCCTGGCGGGGATCCCCTTCCTCGAGGGCGGTCTGGAGTCGGCCTTCAACAACAAACTGCATTACGACTACGAGTCGCTCAACAGCCTCTCGCCGAACGAACAGGCGTCGCGCCAGTCCGAGGCCGCCGACGCCTGGATCACGGAGCCTCGCCGCCAGGAGCTGCTGTCCTGGTTCCAGGTCTTCTGCAAGAAGCAGCCCCGATACGAGAGCCTCATGGGCAGCCTCGTGCACGAGAGCAACGGCGACATGACGGCGCTGAGCCTCGACATGCTGCAGGACTGTCTCAGGGAGTTTTGGGACAACGTATCTCCTCGGCTGCCCATCGTACACCAACACACCTTCTTCGTCAGGGACTGCCACGTCTTCCTCCTCCTCGTCATGCTGGCCCTGGGTGCGGCGTCGCTCTGCCGCCGGGACCCGACCGGTCGGCGGTCCGAGTACGGCGCGTTCGCCGACGTCATCATTGCCAGCGCGAGGTGGGAGATATTGACGGCGGACGATGCGACGCCCCCGGTTGGCCTCTGGGTCGCACAGGCGCTCCTCCTGCTCGAGTTCTACGAGAAGCTGTGCTCGTCGAGACGGTTCCACGAGCGAGCCCACATATACCACCCCGCCTTCTTGACCCTGCTCCGGCGCGGAAGCCCTCTGATTGGGAGGACCGGCAGCGAATCGCCGCCGGAGCCGGACAACGCCGGGCCCCAGCGGCAGGCGCTCGCCGTGTCTCTCGACTCGCGCACGTGGTGGATCCGCTGGGCCGAGAGGGAGTCGATGCACCGCGTCGTCTACGCCGCCTTCATGCTCGACATCATCCATGCCGCCATGTTCGGCCACACGGCCGACATGGCGGCGCACGAGATACGCCTGCCGCTGCCCTGCGACGACAGCCTATGGACGGCCGGCAGCCCCGACGTCGTCCGGCAGCTCGACGCCAACTTCCGCATGTACGGCCTCAAGCAGGTCTCCTTCCTCGACGGCCTCAAGAGCGCCCTGCACGGCAAGGACGTCAAGACGCACTCCTTCGGCCGCATGATCATCGTCTGCGGGCTGCTGAGCGTGGGCTGGCACCTGGACCACAAGGAGACGCACCTCAAGTGGCTCGAGCTGCGGACGTCGCCGGCGGAGACGCAGGGCAACTGGAGGAAGACGCTGCTCCGGGCGCTGGGCCGGTGGAAGGAGAACTTCGACATGGCCGCCTGCGACGGCGCCGCCGAGACGCCCGGGCGCCCCGCCGTGTCCAGCGGGCCGATCGACAGCGCCTCGCTACTCTTCCACCTGGCTCACATCAGCCTGCACGCCGACATCGTTGACTGCCAGGTCTACGCCGGCGCCCGGCGGCTGCTGGGCCGCAAGGTGTCGTCGAGGGACTACACGAACGCGGTGACGCGCATGGGCGCCTGGGCGCGGCAGCCGTCGACGCGGCACGCCATCCTACACGCCTTCAAGCTGCTCCACGGCGTGCTGGTGGCGCCGTCAGCCGGCGGCGAGACCGGCGGCGGCGGCCGCGGCGGCGGGGGAGCGGCGCAGTACTCGCTGCGCGGCGAGACGGACCCGCACCGGCCGTGGATCATGTACTACGCCGTGCTGGCCATCTGGGCCTTCATCCAGGCCGTCGGCCGGCCGGCCGGCAAGGGCTTCCCGCTGCGGCCGTCGCAGATGGGCCACAGCACGTACGCGCGCATGGCCGAGTACCTGTCGGCCGTGGCCCGGCTGCCAGAGCTGGACGAGCGGACGGCGGCGACGCTGCACGAGGGGCTGCCGGAGCTGCTCGACGTCATGGAGAGCATCCTGGACGAGGCCGGCACGGAGCTGCTGCGCGAGGCGCGCGAGCGGCTCGGCGTCTGCCGCGACAAGCTCCTCGGCGGCTCTACGCATGGCTGACGCGGGGGGGCGCGAGGAGAGGGGGAGGAAGGGGCGATGTTTTTTTTTTGGGGTTGGGTTGGGTTGTGAGGTGAAGAGGAGGAGTTATCGAGGGAGATACCACGCACTCGGCAAAAAGATAGACATTGATGCTTCATTTCATCGTTACGTCGTATAACGTTTCCGTTCCCGTCTCTCCGTTGCCTGTCCGGCCTAGGTCTGGGCGAAAAAAATAAAAAAAAAAGGGGGTAAAACATGCGGCCCCAGTTCAACAAGCCATCTCTAGACCAGCCGGGAGAAGAAAAGAAAAAACGCAGAAGATGTGTAGACAAACACAATGAATCATGGTGGTACCATCCAACACACACACGGTTCCCTCCCCGTCGCACCCCAGTCCCTCA
>NJEV01000621.1:560-15124 GCA_002591385.1 Cordyceps sp. RAO-2017
CTTTTTTTTTTTTTTGGCCGGACGGGCGTCCTGGCGGGAGAGGGTTGCGCTTTGCACATGATTCTGATGAGATTAAAGGAGCGGAAGATTTCTTACAAAAAGGAAAAGGAAGGAAAGAAGGAAAAGGGCATTGCGTCTGTTGAGCGTCGAGTGCAGCTGTCGGCACTTTGGCCGCTGCCTGCGAAAACGTACCTTACCCACCCCCGAGCCCGAGTACGAGGCCATGTACTTTGGCACATAAAGGTATGTACCTATGTACAGACAGACTCCCTACAGCCTCTGGGCCAGCAGCAACGGCGCACGGGCGGGCTGCCTTTAGCATATTTACGACTGCACATATGCATGCATGTGTGTATGTACGCTCTTTTCATCCCGCTCTTTTTTTTTTTTTTTTTTCCTCCTTGTGGACTGGATCGGGGTGCGTTGTGTTCCTTTGCCCTGCTCCAACTGGTCTTTTTTTTTTGTGGTTTCTTGGGCGGCATCGTGCAGCGTTCGCGCGGTCCCTTGCTGGCGGTTCTCGCCGCTGCCGATGCCGCCGTTTCTTTTGCTCGCCGCATGCAGGCGTGCAGGCCGAGCTGCACGTCTCTCCCCGTTCGGCCGGAGAGCGAGGGTTGTGCGTGCTGGCGGTAGGGCGGTGTCGTGATTCTCTTGCGCCGCCGCGCGGGACGGCAGAGGAGGCACAGCGCGCGGGCGCTACCTGGGCGGTACATTGCCGGCGCGGGGCGGCTCGCGCGGCGGGACCGGTCCTGCGCAGGTATTTCTTGGCTCTTGGCCCGCGGCCCTGCAGGGCGGGCGCTAGAGCGAGGCTGCTGTATGTACATATGTACGGTACCTTGACCCGGCCTTGGTCTGCCCTCCCGCCTGTGTGTCTCGACGGCCGACCGGCTTTGGTACGACCTGGAGCCGGAGGGAAAGGGGAGCGAGGAGAGAGAGAGAGGGTGGCGGTTGGATTTGCCGGCCTTTTGGTGCACGTGGCCTTGCTGCGTGTTTCACCCGGCACTCTCGCGCTCTGCCTGAGTTGTGTCTCTTTGCTAGCAGCAGCTCTCCCTAACCATAGTCCGGTCCCCCCTGTATGTATGTAGTGTGTAGCGTGCCGCATGTTGTTGGATGTAGGCCGTACGCGTTATGCGAACTGTTTTGCATGCAGCCCACCTCCCCTTCTTGGCTGTTTTTTTTTTTCATTCTCTTGCTTGGAGACACGGGGACAGAGACAGAGAGTGAGAGGGTGAGGAAGAGGCGGAGAGCGATGGGGGGAGGGGGGCCAGACGGGGCGCCGGCGGGACGGCAAAGAATGGGCGGCGCAGGGACAGGCTCGGCTGGGCTCATGCAAGGCCCAAACAAAGCGTCGCAGGGCGGGCAAATCAGCGGCCCTGATGGCCGGCGCGCTGAGCCAACCGACGGCGCCGGCCAACGGCCGCGCCTTGACAGCTGTCGAACAGCGGCCGATCCGCCGCGTCGGGGCCGTGGGCGGCGAGCGTCGATGCCTGCCTCTGCCTACCTCTGCCTGCCTCGGCCTGGATGTAGCGCCCAGTCCCCTGGCCGTCCGTTCTGGACGCTCCATCGCTCCCGGTTCCAGTCATCCGTTCCACACGGAAACCTTCGTTGCAGCTCTCCGCTCTCGGCTCTTGTCCCCCCCTCGTTAGTCATTACTCGCTCCTCGACGAGCAGGCCGCGAGAGAGAAAGCCAGGCCTCCGGCCGAGGCAGAGACGGACACCGACCTAATTACCCCCCCCCCCCTCTTCCTCTGTGTCTGTGGTTTTTATCATTAATTATTCTTATCATGATTATTTCCCTCTTTTTTTTTTCCTTTTTTGCGCCCCCCCCCCTCCTCCTCTTCCTCCTCCTCGTCGTCCGTCCTAAAACCTCTTTGGTCTATGGCTTGTGACCCCTTTCGACCTCCCTGACCTAGTCATTTCTTCCGCCAGACAAGGTCCCGTCCAGGTACATGCGCGCACCTTGATGCATCACCCGTCCGGGTACCGTGAGCGACAGAGACAGAGGTACCGCTACCCGTCCTGTCCGTCGCTCTCCACGCACGCCATTCGCACGCCCGTCAACGCATACACACAGGTACCTGCGCAAGGTACGCATACGCCGCTCGGAGTACCCACGCCTGCGCCCCCCGCCGCACCTAAGCCCAGGTACCCGGCTACCGGCCCAGTCCTCCACCCCGAGGTACCTACCGCTCAAGCTCCTCCTGTGGCGCCGTTGCGTGCGAAGTAGCGTTTCCACTCCCAAATCAGGGCACTCACCATCTCGACTCATCTGCCTTTCGCTATCCTTCGTCCCGCAATCTCTCTCCTTCTTTATCTTCTTCTACTCCCTCCGACTCCGACTCGGACGACGTCCTCTTCTACTTCTCCTCCTTCTTCTGCTCCTCCTCCTCCTCCTCCCTCTTCCACCTCACCACCGCTCCCTCTTTATCTCTCGCTATCGCAGCCGACGCTGTCCTCCACTCTCTCTCTCTCTCGCTCTCTCGCTCTCGCTCTCTCACACACGCAACACACACTCTCTGTCTATTTGCCTCGTCGGTCTTCTCCCGCTCGAGTCGCTCTGCCGTCCTCCCGCGCTCGCTGCAACCGGCACCTCTCCCTGCTCACCACCTCCCTGGCCCGAGCCGCCTCCCGTCTCGAGATCGCCGCATCGCCTGCCCTATCCTCGCCTCGCCTGCCTGGGGGTACAGACGGCCTGCCAACCAGCCAGCCAGCCTGCCGGCCAGCCTGCCCGCGAGCCAGCCAGCCAGCTCCCGACGATAGTCACGCACCGTCACACGCTCCCCTCACGAACAACCGGCTCGCCAACTGACCGAATCCGACTCCCGTGCGTTTCTCCTTATCTGCCGGCTCCTGCTCGCCCGCAAAGTGCGACGCTGCAACGCGGTCCCTATCTCGTCTGCTCGCCTGAGCACCTCGTCCCGTCCCTGCCTGCACAACACGTGGTCGGCCAGCATTTGCCACGACGCTTTTGCCCGCGCCCTCGCTCGATCCCTCTTCCTCGAGCCGTCCGTCTTGCTCCTTTGCATCTCCCCTTTTCCCCCCCAAACCCCCATCTGGAACCTGCTCCTCTGCCGCCGACCGGGGCCGCTGGACGGATCGGGCAGCCCACGTCGACACGGCGAATCTCGACGGCCCATTTCCGGTCGCCGCCGCATTTCGACCGTCCTCGTCCACGCACCGCCTAAGCCTCATCCGACCCTTCTCTGCCCCCTCCCTCACCCGTCGCCGCCTCCTGCTTGCCCTGTGTGACGGCCCCGTCAGTCTGTCGGCGAGAGCCGCGTTGGCCAATCAGCGGCCCCTCGAGGCTTCGGCCCGTCCTCACCACCACATGCTTCACCACCGCAAGAAGTCGACGGGCGGCACCACTTCCTCCACGGACGTCCGCCGCTCCGTCACCGCCACCCGCCGCAGGCCCGTCACGCTGACCGCCCCGAGCGGGTAGTCGGCCGGCACGCGGATCGCGATCGCCGCCTGCGCCTCGTCCACCTCGTATCCGGCCGTCACCTCGCGCGCCGCCTTGGACACCTTGACCACCAGCTCCTTGTCGTCGTCGTCGCCGCCGCCGCCGCCGCCGCTGCCCGGCGCGTCCTGCGCCTCCGCCCACGCCTGCACCTTGTCCAGCGCGTCGTCGACGATCAGCGGCGAGAAGTACCGGCTCGTCCATGCCTCGACCGCGATCCGCGTCTGCTTCGACCGGCATTCCGTGTACCACGCCTTGAACAGGCTGGGGATGTACTTGAGCGTCAGGTAGTACAGGTGCGCCAGCAGCCAGTGCATGCTCTTCTCCGCCGGCTCCGCCTCCGCCGCCCGGACGTCGTACTCGTGCAGCTCCTGCGGCCCGATGCTCTCCCGGTCCAGGTTGAGCGGGTGGGCCGCCGAGTGCCCCAGCACGTCGCACAGGAAGTCGAGCAGCGGCTTCACGAAGTCGCCCGTCTTGAGGTGCTCGACCAGGTCGTTCCGGACCTTGAACGACGGCGTCGAGAAGGCGTCGAAGAGCAGCTTCCACGACAGGAGGTAGCACCGGACCGGCAGCGGGAAGAGGGAGAGGGCCTCGTCCGAGAACTTTTCAAGCGTCGGCGGGTCGAGCAGCAGGGAGAGCAACTCATCAGGCAGGCGAGCATCTGTATCACGTCAGTGGGCTGCTACCACAAACACTTGCCGGGGTCGATCTACCTGTCTTGTCCAGGATCGCGTTGATGGACTGCTCCTCTTGCTGTGCCGGGATCATCTTGTGGAGCAGATTGAACGCCGCCGTCTGCACGTCGCGGGAGGGCGAGGCCATGAGTGGGAACAGGTCTGTCGAGTCCGGCAGGCGCGCCATCGGGATTTTCTCGACCTCTCGGCACAGCAGCCCGTCCACAACCTCCATCGGCTGGGAGGCTCCCTCGCGAGGCAGCCTCATCAGCTCCAGCAGGCCGTTGCACTTGGCCGTATCAACATCCTTCAGGGCGTCCTCGAGGTCGTCGTTGGGGTCTTGGATGGCTTCCAGGGCCTTGAGCAGCGTCAAGGACGAATGGAGGAAGGGTAGCGCTTCCGAGAGGACGTGCCGGCCGGCACGTTCCCACAGCCCGACGCAGAATTGCATAGTCCTCTCCCAGTAAGAACCGTAGACGTCCTTCATGCAAGGCAACAGTCGGCCGAGCACGCGGCAGATCTCGGCGCAAAAGTCGGCGTCCAGCCGCTCAAGGTCTTCGGTCCAGGACGTTATCTGCTTCACCGCGAAGACGACTCGGTTGCTGGCGACGGGAAGCTCGCCGGTCTCGTAGATCTGGGCACACAGCGTGAGAAGGACCAGCGTCATCTTCGATCGATCCTTCTCGGGCGAGGTCCCGGCCACGTCGCTGACCAGTCGGTTGCAAAAGTTGCTGGCCGCCCTGGACGACTGGAGAGTCTCCCCAAACCCTGCGATCAGCCCCGCCGCCGGCAAGACTGTCTGCGGACTGACGCTGAGGACATCTGGCTTGAGAAAATGCTCTTCCAGGTCGGGCGGTGTTCCATGGATCTCCGTGAGCGTCTGGATGAGTTCGGTGAGCACCCTCGCGCTATACACCCCGCGCGGTGTGAGCTCCGCGGCTTCTTTCATGGTCAGGTCGACAAGCCCTTGGACAACGCCGGACACGCCAGTCTCGGAGCCTTTGCCCCAACCGTGCGCTGAAGAGACGATCTTGTTCATGAGGTTCCTGGTGGAGGCGACGAGCTCTTCCGCTTGATCAAGGGCGTCCTCGTCCAGCGGCGCCCAGAGTCCATCGTCATCCAACGATGTGCGCTGGTCGCAGGCAAGCAAGACCGAGAGACACAGAAGATACAGAAGCTCGACATGGAACTGAAGGGGGAGGTCGATGTCGACGGGTGCGAAACTAAGGATTTCATGTGTATAAAGGGCCAGTCGGGCGGGGACCGAGCGTCCTCGGCGGTCTCTGACAACTCGCGGATCGGCTTTTTGAGAGGTAGACGTGTCCGGAGGAAGCGTCACAGCGCCTCCGATGGCGCTCGTGATGGATAGCGAAGGATTCAACGGTCGATCCAACAAAGGTGAGAGCTGCGCCAGCCAGGCATTTGTACTTGGGAGAACATCTTCCCAGCGCGCGTTGCTGTCGACGGCTCTTTTGGCTTGGGCGACGAGGGTGTTTATTCTGTGCAGACGGGTCAGTTTGATGACGGCAACCCCCGCAAGGGGGAGTGGCATACTCAAGCGACTGAGGCCCGGCTCGTTCGAGGTTTGCGTGGATGATCTCGACGACAGGCAGTGCGCCCTCTCCGTCGCCGTCCAGGAGCGATCGGATTCTTGTCGCCCGAGGCGATACGGCGCTGTCGGCGATTTCGGACAGGCTGAGCAAGTGGGCGACAAGGTCGGTGCGAATTGCTTCTCGCTGAGAGAACAGCTCCGGTTGTCTTCTGGCAATGATCTCCAGCACCTCCAAAACCCTTTCCTTGCCGGCCGATGCCCCTTCGAGTGCGGCGACCATGTCGCCTGCGATTTGGCGGCTTGTTTCGGCGTCGAGGGCCCGATTGGCGATGGCGGCCTCGACCAGGGTTCTGGCGCTCCCTTCGACATTGGTATCCGCACCTTCGACCGCTTCGATGGCCTGGGAATAAATTGCTTCCTGCAATCTGGGACACTTGATGGCCAGCGGTGCGGCCCTTTCCTGCGAGACGAGGCGGGCCAGGGCCGTGTTCCGCAGCGCCTGTGACGAAAGGTCTAATATCGCATCCATCCACAGCTGCCAGATGGTCTCGTACTGGCCAGCAAGTTCCGGTAACGTCCCCAGGAGATTCAGGCATGAAAACAGGGTGCGGGACGACGGGGAAAGAATGGCCTTCTCCATGTCGTCCTTTGCGGTCTGCTGCAGAAAGCGGGTAAGGCTGCCGCCCGTCTCGGTTGCGAACAGGTGAGATGCCGTGCTGAGGGCATATTCTAGCGATTGAGCAGCTCCGAAGGGCTTCAGATTGCGATTCTCAAGCACCGTGATGCACTGCGAGATGACCTTGTCTGAAGGTGCGCTCGTGCAATCAAGACTGCCAGCCAGCTCCTGAAGCCTTCCGTGCAGTGCCCCGACCAGCCCAAACCATCGTCTGCCTTGCTCCCCGATCTTTGTTTGCGAGGCCTGAAATTCGCCAGAGACTTCGGGAAGCGACGCAGAGATTTCGGCGCACAAGGCAGTTCCAAGACGAGACCATTCATCGGCCGTGGCCTCGGCAAGACGAGTCGAGGACTGCACAAGGCCAAGATGGACCTCGACGAGGACGGTCATGGCATTTGGGCCCGTCGGAATGGCTACCTGCTTCTCGGACACGGAAAAGATGAATTGCTCGAGCAGGGGAAACAGATGTTGTCTCGCCAGAGCCATCCTGTCGTCGTCGGAGAGCGTACGCAGACATCGGCGGGCAGCGTCGACGTAGCACTTCCATGAGAAGGACGTGTTTGTACGCGGCTCTTCGCGGCTCGTGATGCCCGACTTCAGGGCGGAAAGTAGACCCGAGGCGATCTCGCCCGTCAGGCCGTCTTCGGGGAGCTCGGCGAGGAGCTGGTCGAGAGATTCCCAATACTTGGGAGGACTTCCCTGGGAACCCTTTGCAACGAACAGCTGCAGCCTCGAGAGCGGGGATTTCTTGCTGCCGGGGCTCGCGGCCCAGAGGCCCGGATCGCGTTGCGTCAGCCTGGTCAGGGCTCGCACGTACTCCAGGGCCGAGCCAGACTGGCTGGTCTTGAGACCGCCGGTGAGGAATGCCTGCTTCGCCTTGGTCGACTCGGCATAAGGCAGACGACGGTCGAGACAGGCGAGTAGAAGGTGGCATACAGTCTTCCTGACTTGGGAATCGCTGAAGGTGATGCTTTTCCAAACGACGTCCTCTTCGAAAAAGGCATCGAGTTTCTGGCGCGACTTGACGGCGACGCCGGTTTCGTGCTGCAGCAGTCCCAGGATCAGGGATATGCTGGCCACGAGGACCCGGTGGTACTTGGCCTGGGCGTCCTCGGCGGTGGTGGTGCGCTCATCGCTCAGCGTCTCCTGCGTCTCCTGGGCGGCGTCGAGGGCGTAGTCGAGGATCTGAGACTGGCACTTGGTCCAGAAGGCGGCCACCTTTTCGGGGGTGTTGAGGAAAAAGGAGAGGCTCTCCTGTGCAGCCCTCACAACGACGCGATCGCGGTCGTAAAGTCCGGAAAGCCAGGCGCCGACAATCTTGGGCATGTGCCTCTCCATGCGCTTGCGGGCCGACTTCATCAGCTGGAGCTGCAGGGAGTGGGACAGCTCGCGGACACGGCGGGAGTTGTCGATGGAGATGCGCGGATATATTTGCGCCTAGACGAGTGTAAGCGGGTAGCCCCCCTTTCTGGCTACGGCCCACGGCGGAGCAGAGGAAATCGAACCCAGATATCGAGGAGGGCGTCATCGACGCCGGCTCCGTCTTCGAACGGATGGGTATGAACATGGTGCAGCAGCTCCTCGAGGGCCTTTGTCTTGGTGGTGGTGTCCTTCTTGAGGACGTTCTTGAGCGAGACGACGACATTGGGATCCGAGACGGCGGCGAAGGACGGCGGCTCGGCCAGGTAGGAGAGGGGGGTGCCGGCAGAGGCGGCGCCGAGGGCGGAGGCGAAGGCGGGCCGACCGCTGTCGAAGGCCCGAGGGGCGCCTTTGCCATGCTGCGGGAGTCGCTTCATGATGCTGAAGCGGCGGCGGCGGGGCGCGAGCGGCGGCGAGGGGACGGGCGCGGTCGACGAGGAGAGGTCGGGCCTTTGCTGATGATGTCACGGGCGGCCATCGTGTGCGCCCCAGTCAGCGAGCCCTGCTCTATTTTTTTCCGTGTCCTTAGTGAGGTTTTTTTTTTTTTTGGAGGGGGTTTTTTTTTAGAGGTACAGGGGTACGGGCTACGGAGCTTGGGAATACAGTCACGCCGAGGGGATAAAAAAGTGGGGAGGCGGCGAGCCGAATCAAGAAGCCGCATTTTGGGGGCCGCGACTCAGCAACAAGAGAGAGAGTGCAGCGACAAAGCGACAGATTGTCCGTCTTTGTCTCTTCGCAAGGGCAGAGCGAAGCAAGCGGAAGACGAGGGTGGGTCCTGCTTGACAAGCACCGAGCAGCGAGTCGGGCGCGGACTCGAATCAGAGCCGGCGATGACGACGTCGGCCACGCACAGACCGGGCAGCACTGACAAATTGACGGGCGGACAGCTTCAGCGGCTGGCGTCATCCGGCTTCGACCGAGAGCGATGGCCAGAATGCGCGCAGAGCCGGATTGCCGAGGCGCGACTCCGTCCGTCTTTGCCCGGCGAGGGGGGAGGGCCCTGACCCCTGGGAGAGGGCGGTTTCAGAGAGTTCCGTCGTCGAGGTCGACTCGCACAACAAGTCGATTTGCTCGATGCTAGCCGCAACGAGGATGGAGGCCAGAGACACAAACAGCCCGGCTCCACCGAGCGAGCGCTGGCCTCGACGATGTTCCGGTCGTTTCGCTTGCAGGCACCCCGGACGCGCGTGCAACGCTGCCTGGACGGGCATGAAGGGCAAGGTCCATGGCGAATTGCATACCACGGTACAAGGGCGCACGATATCGAGCTGCAATCGCGCTGCGGGCGAGCGAGCGGTGGGTGGGCGCGCCAGACACGGCTGCCCGGCCTGGCGGCCGTGCCATTGATATCGGCTGCGTTTCCTACAGGCTTGGCGGACCAGACGTCATCAGGCGGCGCCCCTGTCCGACGTCGTCCGCGGGCGCTGTATCTGACCATCTGCAGGGGTGCCCAGGATACCCCATGGGGCGGGCCACTCGTCGTCGTCACAGGTCGCCGTCCGAGCAAAGACGTGACGGGCATCGGGCGAGGCGGCCGACGAGCAAACGTCCGTCTCGAAGCCTCACCCGCGCGGCTGGGCCGACAACGATTGCCTCGGCAAAGCGGCGCCTTGTCCGTCCAACAGCGCAGACCCACGTGATGGACGTGGCCTTGAGCCAACTCGAGTCCTCCATCTTCGCGCCCCGGATTCCCGAGTTGGGCCAAAGCTGGAATCTGGTGCGGAGCTCGACCGGGGGGGGCCACGGACTGGCGGACTCAGGATTGGCCTGGGCGATGGGGGGTTTCAGCGCCACTCCATACAACCCCATTCCCCATTGCTCACTACCAGGAACCTTACCCAGCATCCCAGCCGAGCATCCCAGCAGCCGCCAGTCCGCTGCGACTCTGCGGACTGCGGAGGTGGGCGGTGCAGGGCCGGGCTAGCCCGATGCACGAGGGCTTCACCACTTTGTAGGTTAGTAGAGGAAGCCGGTTCCAGCAGGTTAGCACGGGCGCACGACGAGCCCGGTACCTCGACTACCGCGTGCTGTCCCTCTCTACCAAGGTACCTATCTAGGTAGGCGAGGTAAGCGAGTTGCCTCGTAGGTACCTAGAGCCTGAGACAGCTTCCCAGAAGGCCTTCTGCTAGGTAGGTACCTACAGGGGGCGGCCCAGATGGGAACGGGACGGCCAACCTGCTGCAGACTGCAGCCTTGAGAGGCTTGCTACTACCTGTAAGGAGTCTACAGAATGACGCCTAGCGGGCAGGCAGGAGAGCATGTACCTGCTCGTGGTAGGCGGGCGGGCGGGTACCTCGAATCCTCCGCGCGCACCCGACTTGTGGGGGGGCTCGGGTCCTCCAGCATTGCCGAGCTTCGACACCCTGGAAGGGACCCATATCCCCTCTAATCCCCCGCCACGAGTCCAGGTTCCGGCTCAACCCCCCCGCCTTGTCGATGCTTGTACTGAGACACCGATCTAGGGAGCCGAGGGACCTCAAACACGGGGAAAGGGTACCTCGGGCACGAAGAAAAAAGGTACCTCGCCCTCTTGCCTGGGCTAGCCTGAAGAGGCACAGGCGCCCATCAGCTCCCTGAGGCATCGTGCCACCAGTGAGCGACAACTGACTGGCCAGTGAGCGACGACTGACTGGCCAGTGACTGGCCAGTGACCTCCTGTTGTCCCCTCCCCCTCTTCACTTAAACCCACCTTATCTTCCGCACCCTCCGTCGCCATCGACCGACCACCTCCCCTTCATTACTCACCTTGTTCTCCTCCGCATCGTTCATCTTCCTCCTCCTCCTCCTCCTCTTTTTTCCCTCTTCAGCCTCTTGCCTTGCCATCTTCAACGCAGTTCCTGTCTCTCCCGCCCGCTGGCCACCTGACGACGGCCATCAGCTCATAAACCCGCCGCTAACCGGTCGTCAGCCTGGTCTGCCCTCTCGCCGAATCACTTTCTCGAGCCTCTCCTCCTCTCTCCCATCTTTCGGCTTTCATGCCGCCATATGCGCTTGTTGCGACGCTAAAACAGCACCGTCCTATCGGCGCCTGACCCTCGGTAAGGCGAAGAAGCCTCGTCTCCTCTCCCTCCTGCGGCCCCGTCTTTTCCCCCCTCGTCCCTCTTCTCTCTCGCATCATCTTCTCGGCTGACGTCACCTCTCCGTCGGCAGCCGATAGAAGCGTCCTCGACCCTACCTGGTCCCGGATATATCTCTTGGCGCCATGTTGACGGCAACGACCGCCGCCTCTTCTCGCTCCAGACTTGGCACCATGGCACACAGATCTTCGCTCCAGCGCTCCCTGCCCCTGTCCGGCCCGGGGGCCGCCGGCATCAGGCACGCGCAGCAATGCAGGAACTTCCGGCTTGACCACTGGTCGACCAATGCCGACTGTCCTGTCCGCCGTCGGCATCCCATACTGCGATACAGGTACATGGAGTCCCTCAACCGGAACCCACCTTGGCAGAACAGCTCCCGCGATGACGGCGCCACAGAATTCACAACCACTGCCAAATCCTGGCAACCGAGCCGCTGCCCGCCGCCCGACGGCCGCTACGCCGATGCTGACAACGTCAAGTCGTGGTCGGACGACATTTCCGGACTGCGCCCTGGCAGAAACATAGAGGACGCAGAGCGCGAGGCTATCGACCACCTATTTCGCGTTAACACCAGCGTCAAGTGTAGTAGTCCGTGGCCCTCGCTCCAGTACATCCGCACCTATCTCCGGAAGCGCCGCTCGCCCCCGCAGCCAGTCACCCCGGAGTCTGTCCTGCGCGCCACTACGGAGCAGCCTCCAAGCGGCAGCGTCATCGACCCCATTACCAACCGCAGAGTGCAAGAGCCGGCCTCTGCCTTTGACGCTCGGAAATCTCCGAGCCCCGACAGCGTCGGTCCGTACACGCCCTCGTCCAACGGACGAGCGGCAGGTGCCCCGGCCGGCAAGGACCCTGGAAAGGACACCGGAAAAGCCCCCGAGGCGATGCCTCAACTCGACACGGTCGTCGGCCAAACCGACGGCCCGGTCAACTACTCCTCGATAGACCCGTATCCCCTGTTCTCATCCCGAAAGCCAAACACGGAGAAGCGGTCAGATCAGAAGGTTGACGGTCAACTGAAGGGAGCCAACGGATTTGTCCGATACAATCTGCCAGAGGCTCCCAAGCCGAGAGACGAGCCGTCCAAATCCCCGCAAGCCGACGTCCACACCCAAAAGGCGGCGCCACAGCACACCAAACCCGCGGTGGGCTCGGAGGCCCTCCCCAACTCGACTGCGGAGGAACCGTGGAAGAAGTACCCTGATCTGCACAAGTACAGCAAGCCTTTCGTCGTCAGCGATGCCGTCCTCGCCGCCTACGAGAGGAAGCAACAAGACGCGACGCCAAAAGCGGAGCCGCTTGCGGCCAAAGTTGAGGTGCCGCCGGAGGACCCGACGAAAAAGTACGACGACCTGGGCCAGTATGGCCCCGTGTACTGGAACGAACCCGATGGTCTGCCAAGGCCAAGCGCCGGGGAGCCGGCCAATAAGTACGAAGAAATTCACAGATACTCGTATCGGTCCAGGGGCTTGAACAAGCACGGGGCAGCCATGAACGAGCCTCCTGCAACGCAGCATGTCAACCCGTTTTGGGTCCCAAAGCAAGGGGCGGACCGTGCGGAAGAGACGCGGTCCATGGCAGATGGTTCAAAGTCAGGGTCTGGGGGCCAAGCAAGTGACAAGGGCGATGGCCAATCAAACCGTCCGCACCAGGACTCATTCGCTTCTCAGCAAAAGTCTGAGGGCTACGGGACAGCTGCAGACATCCGGGCTGACGTTCTCCGCAGAGCGCAGGACGGCAGGCCCAAGGCGCAGCCGCAGCAAGCCAAGTCGCCCGATAAAGTCGAGTGGGATGTCGCGTCACGAGAGGCACAGGGCAACGTCAGACGGGTGCTGGAGCAAAAGGACCGGCAATGGACGGGCAACTACGTGCGGGACTTTCCTGACGAGTTCACGACATCCTGGAGCACTGCCAATTCCGGTTCAAAGTCGACGCTCTTTCCCAAGGACCGTAGCAGCGGCGAGCCCAGCGAGACGTCAGCCTGGCAGACAGCCAACGCCGAGAGAGACGAGGCCGAGCTCAGCTCAATGGACGAGAGTTTTCCGAGCGAGAACCCGAAGCTCGAGCCGGCTCTCAGCCGACAGGGGACAAGGCGGCCGTCGACGCGAACAAGCACGTCCTGGCAAGACGAGGCAAGCGTTGCGGAGGATTGCGGCGGCAAACGCGGGCCGGTGGTGTGGATGAAGCACTACCCGGCCAAGACGCCGACGCCCCAAGAAGCAAAGCTCGGAGGGCGCAAGGGCTCGGGCTCGGAGCAGGCGGCGTCATACAAAATACTGGCGTACGACGCCGCATCCGACTCGATCAACGTGGCGGAAACGAGCTCGGCCGTGCACGAGGCGGCGTCAACGTCGTCGCCGGCGGCGGTGCTGACGCAACTGTCGAACCCGTTCAAGTTCCTGCCGCACTTTGCGTCGCTCCAGGCGCAGGGATACGAGATCGCGTCGGGGGGCGGCGACGTGCTGATCTTCCGCAAGGTGCGGGAGGGGGCGAAGCAGACGGCGGCGGCGGCGGCGGCGGAGGCGTTGGCGGCCAGGAGGGCACAGCCGGTCAACCCGGTGGACATGATGGGCAAGCCGGTGATGGGCAACTTTGCGAGCCCGACGGGCTTCGTCAACTACGACGCCGTGGCGGATGGCGGAGGCAGTAAGCCGTACCCCCCCTCCCGAGCCGAGCGGCAGCCGGCGAGTGAAACGGAATCTAAGAAGGACAGAGCGGCGGGAAAGGCGAAGAAGAAGAGGGGCATCGGGCGGCGGCTGGTGGTAGGGACGGCGTGGACGGGCGGGCTGGCGTACGCGGCCGGGGTGCTGGGGGAGTATTTCTCGACGGGGGGGGCCGACGGGCTGGGGCCGCGGGGGTTTTAGGGGTGTGTGCGTTGAGAGTTGTGAGGGAGTTGTGAGTTGAGGGGAAGAGGGAGTTGTGAGTTGAGAGGAGTTGAGGAGTTGTGAGTTGCGAGTGAGTTGAGGGTTGTGAGTGGGTTGAGAGTTGAGAGGGAGTTGTGAGTTGAGAGAGAGCTGTGAGTTGATAGTGGGTGAGAGGGAGAGGTGATTGTGAGTTGAGAGAGTGTCGAGAGTTGAGAATGGGCTGTATATGGGATGGGACGGCGTTGAGGAGGTCGGGAGTCACGGAGACTCTGGCTGATTTATGTGGATAGGAGAGTGCATGAATGATGCAAAGTGTTGATTTCGACAGGACAGTAGACTTGATGACTGCTTGCCAAGTGACTAAACAATGAATGATGCAAGCGATAGTTTTAGGGACAGGCGACTTGATAAATGATTCAACGGTAGCTTTTTACTAGGAACAGGCAATTTGACACCGGCTCACAAAGCGATAGGAGACCATCTCAACGAATGATTCAACGGTAGTCCAAGGTCGGAAACCCATCAACGATGCCAAGCGACGCTGCCGAGACGGGAACCCCGACGCGTGTACGGCCCGAGACGGCGAAAGCACCACAGCAACAGGGCCGACGAAACGCAGACAGGCAGCAGCGGTGATGTACAGACCCGGCGAACGGTCCACGATTCCTCGTCCTGCGCCTCCTCGCCACGCAGGGCGTCGAGCCGGTGCGGCGTTGCGGCGTGTTGCGGGGATCCTTTCCGTAAACTGGTGCAGCGATCCGGATAGTAGAGTGTCGCAGCGATTCGGATAGTAGAGTATCGCAGCGATTCATATAGCAGAGTGTAGCAGAGTATCGCAGCGATTCATA
>NJEV01000622.1:655-15110 GCA_002591385.1 Cordyceps sp. RAO-2017
GAAGTCGTGGGCGGCGGCGGCGGGCGGCGGCGACGAGTCGGACGACGAGTCGAGCTGGTGCTGGGCCGGTCGCGGCGCAAACGAGCTGCGCTGGAAGCAGTTCTCGCGGTAGATGGCGTCCCAGACCTGCTTGGCGCCCTCGCCGGCGTAGCCGGTGAAGCGCTCCGGGTTGCGCAGCAGGCTGACGTAGTCGCCCTTGGACGTGGCGCTCTCGTCCTCGGGCACGCAGTAGTCGCGCTCGTCGCACTCGTCGTCGTACTCAACCACGCAGCTCTCGCCGACCTCGTCGCCCAGCTCGCCCTGCAGCGGCCGCTCCGGGTGCTGGCGCTGCTCGCGGCGGCCCGGGTGGCGGGCGCGCGGGCCCTCGAGCTTGCTGAGCTCGCGCGCCCGCCACACCTCAGGGATGTCCTCCTCGTTGTCGAGCGTCTCGACGGCGCACCCTATGTTGCCGCACATGCCGTTCTCGTCGCTCCAGAAGGGGCATCGCTTGTGGAAGAGGTTGAGCCGGTAGTGCGAGAAGAAGTCGGAAGACGAGACCAGGTGGTCGAGCGCCGGCTTGACCTCGAAGTTGAGCTTGTCGAGCGCCGCGTACGAGACGCAGGCATCCTGCACGATGGACTTGGGCGAGATCTGGACAGAGGGGTTTTTCCCCCTCCCTTCACATCAGCCGTCTCCTCTACCAGAAAAAAAGGGGGAAAAAGAGAGAAAGCGACGGCACGTACGACGCAGTCGCCCTCCGCGGCCGAGCAGCCTGAGGGCGAGGCCCAGAGGGCGAAGACGGAGAGGTAGAACGAGCGGCTGGCCGACTTCATGCTGAGAGAGAGCGGCAGCTTCCCGCCGAGCAATGGGACGAGGCCGTGGCGGACAGGGCCGGCGGATCGCGTTCCCGTCGAGGCTTGTTTGATGCTAGACCGTTGCACTATAACCGATAGGGGGGAGGCCGAGTGCAAGCAGGCGACGGAATCCGCAGCAGCAGAGGACCGCAATGAATCAATGCCAAGAAAAGCAGCCCAAGCGGAAGCAAAAAGAGAAAATTAGCAACTCGCCGAGGACAAAGGCAAAGAGGAAAAGGCCGGTCTATTTGCAGAAAAAGAGAGAAGCGGGTGAAGGGCCAAAAAAAAAAAGATGCCACGCTGGCTGATGGCGATCAGACCAGAAAGAGGCGACACAATGGACGAACCGCCTGATCGGATGCTTACAAACGCGCGCTTGGCGGAGGGAGAGGTACTTGCGCAATACCTGCAGCCAGCCCGGGAGGAACCTCGGCACACGGCTTCTGCGGGCCGCCACGTTGCATCTGGCGGCAGGGCGGACGCCGGGCTCGGGAGGCCGTCCCGCCGCCGAGACAACAGGCGCTATGTACCGCCCAGGTTCCCGCGCCGTACCGCCCGTCCCCAAGCCGGCGGCGCCCTGCCTCGCAAAGGCGCAGGATCGTGCCAGTGGCGCGCGTGGATTCATGCCACGCCTTTACGACCATCGGAGCGCGCCTCGAGAGCTTGCGACTCGGCTGCTCTCCTGTCGCCTTGGGGGACGACAGGCCACTTTGTGTCAGGCCACGGGAGCCAATTTACCGCAAAAAGAAAGAAAAAAAGGGGGGGAAGTCGAGAAGGAAAAAGGGATCAACCGACGGCGACGTCATCCAAGCCTCGCTCACAGCGACGTAATTGTGCCGAGCCTCGTCAGTCCGTCGAGGTGGCGCCGGAGCAGGGCGAAGAGGCGCATAAGAACCCACCCAAGGTAAGGTGTACCAAAAGCCACACCACCTCGTCTCGATCCAGACACCTGTCCCGTCCCAATCGGGAGACACGGACGGAAGAAGACCTGTCCAACGTCCCCCACGAAGAAAGAGAAACAGGAGAGAATGTGACGGGACACAAAGAAAGTAGACGAAGCAGGATATTCCTCACATTGTCCAGCCTTGCTCGCCGCGGCATCTCGAGAAAGACTGGCCCAGAGACGGCGTCTCAGAAGCCCGGCATGCAGAGAGGTGTTATCGGGGCGCGAGTACTAGCTGACGGCCCGCCCTGCCGCCCCTTCATACCGGCCCCTGCCCATGTCGAGAGGAGGCCATCGCAGCAGGGGACAAAAAGGGCGGCAAGGAAGAGACAGCGAACCGGAGAGAGAGGGGGAGAGAACACGGCTGGCTCTCGGACCTTTCAGATTACCCTTGCTTTCGTCTAGCGGAGGCTAACCCAACGCCTACATGCTTTCCTCTCCCTGCCGCTCCCCGTCCCCCCCTCTCTCTCTGCGCCTCTCCATCCGACCATGGCCTCCTGCACTAAATCCATTCATCGGCCTTGCCCAGGCCCAGACGCGCCATTCCTCGACAGATCCAATTGAAAAGACCGACGCACGCCCACCACCACACGCCTGAGCCCTGCCAACCTTGCCTGGTTGCCGCAGCAGGTCCCGACGTCTGCTCTCTCACTCTCGCTCTCTCTACCAAATAACCGGCCGGCTGGGAGCCTCGCCCACGCTCTGCTCCGCTGCCGGCCTCCTCCGAGGGCCCGACGGCGCGATCCGACCGACTGCGAGGGCAGCGCGGGCCGTGGCCATGTTGGCAATCCATGCTTTATCGTGTATCGAAACTGACACCTGGCTCGTCGCTTGATATACCGTGATATCGTCGTGAAGGGGGGGTTTTTTCGTGAAACGAGAAGCGCCGGTGCGGCGTGCGCCGGTGCGTAGACTCGAGACTTATCGTACAAGGCGGAGGCTCGTCGAGCTATGAGCCTCCCGGTCGTGCCTACTGCGGCGGCTGGTAATTGAGCGGACGCCTGTGGCAGAGAGAGCGGGGTCAGAAGGGTCTGGTCAGAAGGGTCTCGGCGGCCGGCAGGGGCCCAACGTACTTGAAGAGCAGAATGTGCGGCTCAGGCTCGTGGACCTCGTAGTGCTCCCAGCCCAGGCTCTGGCGTGCCGTCAGCCGCGTGTCTCCAGGGGGTCCGAGGGGAAACGCACCTGCGTGATGCCCAGGGCCCGCCACTCGTCCTCCCACAGCAGCTTCAGGGTGCCCTTGGAGGTGTCGTGGTAGTCCTTGGGGATGGCCTTGAGCATGGCCTTGGGCAGCTGGACGTGTCGGTACTCGTACTCGCTGTCCGAGTATCTGGCGGCGGCATCGTCAGGAGCGCGTCGGGCGGGTGCGGCGAGCCGAGACTCACCTGGCCGAGTAGTGGATGGAGTCGATGAACTCCTCGAGGCGCGCCCGCTCCGAGTCGGACAAGGGCCGCGGCGACTTGTTCCGGCGCGTCGTGTCGATGTCCATGGCCATCGCGTCTCGAGCTCCCGACCGCACGCGCGCCTGCACACACGCACACACCCTCTTGGGCTCCTTGGGCTCCTCTGCCGCTCTCCGCGACGCTCGCGCAACGCACGCAATCGACCGTCACCGACTAAGCGCGTTCCCGGCCCTCTCCTGCTGTATGCGATTCTGATCCGGAGCCGAGCGGGCGTTTTTTTCCTTTGTCGCCTGGGAAGCGCGTGGCTCGACGACGCTCGTGCTTCTTTTCGAGGGTTGAGATGAGGAGGAAAGAGGGCGCGCAAGGGCCAGCTGCGGGGAGGG
Organism: Cordyceps sp. RAO-2017; assembly: GCA_002591385.1. Classification (NCBI taxonomy): domain Eukaryota; kingdom Fungi; phylum Ascomycota; class Sordariomycetes; order Hypocreales; family Cordycipitaceae; genus Cordyceps; species Cordyceps sp. RAO-2017. The sequence continues at coordinate 4,215 of NJEV01000622.1, forward strand.
GCAGACAAGAGTGGAGGACGTCGGTTGAGACGGGGGGGTCTTTCGCAGGCCGATGCCTTTATTGGATTTTTCTGGTTTTTTTTTTTATACTTTCGATCCCCCCCCTTTTTTTCTGGTCAACTTTTTTTCCCCTGTCCTTCTTCTCTCCTGTCTTTGGCGACGAGGCGGACGACCGTCGACAGCGGGCAGTTGGTCGCTGCACGCGCTTCTCCAGTCCAAGGGAGCCGGCAACGAGCGGGTCGTGGGACGTCGACGACGAGGGAGGCTGAGACGGAGGAAAGACGGAGCGAGAGAAACAGGAAAAAAAAAGAAGAGGGGACGAGAGCGAAAGAAACAGAAGCGACCAAAGGGCGGAACGCAGCGCAGCTTTTACCAGAGGCCTGCCGACGAAGAGGAGGGGAAGTGGAAGAGGGACGAGAGAGGGGAGAAGAAGAAGAAAACAACAGAAAAACAAAAGGTGAGGCTCAATGGAGCAAGAAAAGCGGGTGGGCGAGGAGGAGGCGGTGGGAGGCTGGCGGCTGGTGGGCGATGCGGCGAGGAAAGAGGCGACGAGGAGGCCAGCCGGGACTTGGACGCTAGCTGTGTACCGGTACCTGGCCCGCACCCGTATCGCGTGCCTGAACCCGCCGTATCCCGTGCCTGGCCCCCCCGCGTCAGGGCACCTGAGCGGCGGCGGCGCCCTGGACCGGGAGCCCGAGCGCGCTGCAGGCCCGCCCTGGGGTGCCTTGTTGGCGGCTCGGGCCCTGAGGGGGGGAAGTACAGGTACCCCAGCGGCTAGGACCCATCTGCCCTGCTCTCCTGCATGCCGAAGCGGTGGGCGCCAGGCGCTACCGAACGAGCGAGGCAAGAGAGGGCGAGGCTGGGGAGGGGCACGCGACTTCCCCCTCAGGGCCCTCACGCACCGCTCCGGGTGGGGCACGCCCAGCTTCGGCGCACTGCCGGGCCCGCGGCGAGGCCCCGACAGAGCCGGGCCGGGGGTTGCCCGGGCGGGCGTCCGGGGTTCGCGCGCCCAGTCGCGGCTGGCCCGACACGAGCCCGCCGCCGGGGCTGGTGTGCCGTGCAGGGGACCGTGTGCGCGCAGTGCTTACTCGCGCTTAGCGGCGCCGGCATGCATCGGATCCGGCTTCTGGCCTGATGGGACATGGCCGCTTCTTCCCCGGGGGCCGGAGATGTCGAAAAGGAGGCTGGGGCGGCGAGGCCAAACCTTCAGGTCCATGCCCATGCCCACCACGTGTCTCGACCCCTGCAGGCTACCCAACATGCAACGAGCATCAGTCGGAAACACTCGGTTCCCAAGGCAGAGGTTGTTGTTTTCATCCATTTTTCCTTTTTTCGACATGGTACATTTTGCCATCAACTAGCCTACTCGGTTGGTAGCTGTATTTGTGGACGCGGCCTCGGCCGGCTGCGTCTCCGATCTGCAAGGCGCGGCCGACCGGAGCTCGACTCGCCGCGCCGAGCCGGGTCCCGCCGTCCGTCCGTCCGTCCGTCGCGCCGGTCCCCTTCTCTCGACCCAGACAGGCTCTACTCCCGGCGCGTACTACGACACCCATCGTTGCCATCGTCACCATGGTGTCATCATCAAGAACTCGTCGTAGTCTTGATCATCACGCCGTGATTTGAACTCATTGTAGTCTTATCATCCTCGCCGTCAAACTCGACCCGTTCTCTTCGCCCGCTGAACACACACACTCTCTCTCTGCCTCTCCCACATCATCCGTCAGGAGGGAGTTCAAGTAAAGGCGAGACCAACGCCCCGGTCCCTGTGCTCGACGAGCGGGATGTGCGTCACGACGTTGCCAATCTTGGCCTTGACGCCCGCGACGGCAATCTCCCACGAGCGCGCGCCGCGGAAGCGTCGGCTGCGGAACAGCTTTAGCGCCCGCAGCGAGGCTTCGTCGCTGGGGAGGCTAAAGGTCCAGCCGATGGAGAGGTGGAAGGCGGAGTCGACGGGCTCGCGGTGCGTCCGTTGGTACAGCGCCGGCTGGTTGAACGAGGTCGAGACGGTGTTGCAGCGCGTCAGCAGCGCCATGAGCTGCGGGTTGGTCGAGGCCGTCGGCCGCTCTCGGCCGTGGGGCTGCGCCTCGTCGTCGGCCGCGACCCGCAGGATCAGAAAGGTCCGGTCCGAGTCGGGCGACCGGTACCAGGCCAGGCCGCTGGGCCGGACGGCGAAGGCGCCCGTGCCGCTCGACCGCACCGCCTGCGTCAGCTGCTCCAGGAAGTCGTCCTTGTCGGCGGTGCGCAGGCTGAGCGGCCGCGACAGGCTGATGTGCAGCGGCAGCGGCGCGCCCAGGTCGCTGGTCAGGAAGTTGTGCAGCTTGGTCTTGCCGCTGTCACCGCCGCCGCCCTCGTCGTCGTCGCCGTGCCGCGCCAGCTCTTCCTCGACCAGGCCGAGGAGCTCCTTGAGCGAGTCGTGCTGCGCCGTCGTCGGATGCCCTGCACCGCGCGGCGCGTCGTTAGAACAGGACACCACGAGAATGGCCAAGAGGATAAGAGGGCCAAAGGGTTTGAGGGGGGGCTTCTTCTTCTTCCTTACACTCGACGTAGACGTGCGAGGGCCAGTTGCCCGGCACGTGGGGCGTCTGCCTCTTGCGGCCCTGGTGCAGGCTGGGGTCGTCGACGACGCTCTGGCGCACCGTCGACGCGTACAGGTCGTGGAAGGCGGCCGGCAGCGGCGGCAGGGCAGACGCGCCTTGTTCTTCGTCGGCGTCGGCGTCGGCGTCTCTGCGACGCTTGGCCGGCGGCGGCCCCTCGCCGGCCTCGGACTCGGATGAATAGTCGACGAGGGCCATGGCCGCATGCTCACCGTCCGTCTCGTCCTCTGCTGTCCTCGTGTCTGCCCTGTCTTCTTCCGCTCAGGCGCTCATGTCGTGCGGCTGGCGGCGTTGCGGGCGCGCGTTGCATCGGCGATGGCCAGCGTCAAAAGCCTTCTCTTCCCCCTCAGGCCTCCTCGCCCTCCGGAGTTTCCCGCCGTCAACCCTTGTTGGCGCTGGACTGCTGGTTGAGTGCGACCCCCAGGCAGGTGGTTCCCGTGTCGCCCGGCCGCCGTCTGATCGACGGGACACAGATGATGCGATGCGAAGCGGCCTGCTTTTCCGTTTGTTGGTCCGCACGGCACGTCATTGTCGCCGGACTTTCCCTCATCGCGGCGCCGTGTGCGTCTGTGCTCTAATCGCACTGTGCCTTGCCCACCTCTGGATATCCACACAGTGTTTGAAAATCTCTTACCTCAGCCGTGACGGTACGAGTCAGACGCAGGGCAAGCTCGGAAGAGAATGGCTCTCTTGCAGCATCAGCACCTCGCCGAGCTGAAATGCTCCCCTCCGGACGGTACGCTGATGACGTCGGCCTCTGATCGAGATGCCTCGGTCCGGATCTTCGCCCGCATGCCCGAGAGCCATGCCGTTCTCGCCGGATGGACTGCAGGGATATGAGGGCTGGCAAAGACGTTCTATTCTTTGCCTGTCTTAGCCGGAGCAGATGCACCTCGTCCGACGCCAAATCTTGCCAGAGACGATCGATTCGATAACTTTGCCCTGTCCGAGCTCTCCGCTCATCACCAATGGCCCTTGAAGCGAGCCGGGGTGAGGCAGCGCAAGACGGGCGCTCAGCGGCAGCGGACGACAGCCGTCGGGCTTGGGACGACGTGGCGGCCATCTATGCCGAGCGATCGCTGAAATCTACGCCGGCCTGTGCCGCCCTGCTGATCGAAGAGGCACATCGACTGCTCCCCTTTTCGTCGCCCGGCGCCCACGTCCTGGACGTTGGCTGCGGGCCGGGCGCCGTCGCCGTCGCGCTCTCGTCGAGATTCCCCGACGTCGGAGTCCTGGCTTCCGACTTCTCCCCGCGCATGCTGGCCATCCTCGCGGGCCGACGACTGCCCAACGTCCAGGTCACGGAAGCGGACGGCATGGACTTGTCGCCCGTCCTGGCGCGGCACCCGCAGCGCTTCAGCCACGTCCTCAGCGCCTTTATGAACCAGTTCACGCCGGACCCCGTCCAGCCCGTCCGGGAGATGATGGCGGCAACCCGCCCCGGCGGCGTCGTCGGGCTGGCGAGCTGGGGCACCTACGACAAGGAGCGTATCTTCACCGCCGCGGCGCGGTCCATAGACCCGTCCTGGGACTCCCCCGGTATGTGGTCCACGATGGACTTCCCCGAGGATGCGGCCGGCCTGCAGCAGCTCTTTAAGTCTCTGGGGCTCGAGCAGGTCCGGTCGAGCAGGAAGACGATCGTGTTCGAGCTCGACAGCGCGGAGAGCTGTGTGGACCTCTTCTTCGGCAGCAACAATCCTGCTTTCAACAAGGTTATCCACACTTTCCGGAGCCTTCATGGAGACGACGGCGTGCAGGAGGCGAGGAGGCGGATGCCCGAAATCATGGAGCGGGACGGGTGGGATCTCGCCAAGATCCAGTGCGAGGCATTCATCACTGTCGGCTGCAAGCCTGCGCCCTGAGATGCGCCCTTGGCTCTGTCACGGCCCTGCTTCCTCTCTCGTCTTGTGCTGTACGTTGATGCACCGCAGCGGGCAAGCGAGCTCTCGGGAGATCGGCTTTCGAGTTTGAGTCGTCGTCCGCGGCAGTGTTGTTCATTCAAACTTTTCAATTCAACTTCAAGTTCATACATAAACCCTTCGGAAGCAAGTTCTCGGCCGACATGGAGGCTTGCGCCCGCCGATCTGTACGCATGTACGAAAGTCTTGGTCCGTTGGATCGAGTCCTTGTCTATATGATTTTGCCATATACCATTTGGCAACTTGGCAAGTGAATATTCAATACTACCACCGACCTCGATACATCTGTGCGCTCCCCCCACCGATCATAATGCTACCTCGACGGACTGGCCTACTCGAGACGCTGCGTTGCTACATGTACACTGCGAAATGGAAATGTCATCAGCGGTGCCCAGGAAAGCGGAATGGATGGACATACTTTACGAATAGCAGCTGCAACTGGATCACGAGATACCGGTAAAGTTGTTAAGCACTGGCTGGTATATTATTGATGGGAGGGCGCACGCAATACGTGGCCGATTCCACAGACTGTTGTGCTGGTCGCCTGGCAAATGACCCAGGAAGCAACCTGGAGAACCGTTATTACTCTCTGTGGCTGACATCTGGCCATTCATGATCACGGTATCGGCCCGGCAGAGGTCATAGCAGACGATCCGGAGTGGTGGCTACGGACCCATTTGTTGCCACTCACTCAATCAAATAGTCGCTGGGGCTTGCATCGTCGCCGTGTAAGGCTTGGAAAGCAGTCCGGCGTATAACTACCGCAGAGTGCCCTGCTTCAGTCCGGAGCAGGTGCGCTGTCATCTTCCGGACCCCGGGCTACGCTCACCCAGCCCTCACCTGGTCATGCTTCTATTTGTCGACGCGGCGAGGTATCGGAAAGATGGCCGGCCGTCGTCTCGTCGCCCTGACCATCCTCGGCCTTCTCCACATCGCCGAGGCCGATGAGAATGAGGTGATCAGGGGCTTCATGGCCTCGCTCCAAAAAGGCGTCACTATCGACTGGACAAAAGCTCCGAGGAGATGCGACCCGTTGACGACGGAGACGCCGTGCTTCGACTGGAGCGCCACCTGTGCCGAGATCAAATTCAGTATCTGTAGGGAGCTGTCCCAGACGTATCCGTCGCTGAATTACGGTGGTCGTCTGATCACGTCGGTGCCCGAGATCACGGTCTACTCAAAGACGCTATCGGACGAGGGCGCCATCAACGCCGGCGAGGACGACATCGCCTTGACGAATTCGCAGTCCAAGACAGAGCTGGAGGGCGAGACAACAGGCTGGCAAGCCGACGCGACGCTGAGCACGGGGCTGGCCGGCATGAGCATCTCGGTAGGGAATTACGGGTCCGTCAGCAGCGGAACGCAGGTCACGCACGGCATATCGGTTTCGTCCATCTGCGCGCCCGGACACGACTGCCACTTCCAGACCAGGGTCTTCTTCGTCAAGATCGTGGGCCACTGCCGGGCCAAACCCATGGTCGAGTGCGACCAGCAGTACGACGCCTGCAGGGTGGCCGACCAGTGCGACCAGATTATGGCATTCCGCGAGAAGCGCTGCTTGCTCGGCTCCGACGCCACGTCGAGGTATCCTCATGAGCCATGCGAGCTGCATGTCCCGGTCCGTGACGCCAACGGCAAGCTGGTCTCTCGCTATGTCCGGCTGCCCGAGAAGATCCCTCCGCCGCCGGAAAGGCCGCCGCCACCGACGCCGGCGCGGACGATGCCGCGGAGGTGGGAATACACATTCCGCGACCGCCGGGGCCTCACCAACGTCCTGGCCACTCCGCGCGGCGTGTACTCCGGTAGACGGAGCACCGTCTACCTTCACGGCCCTTCCGGCTCTGCCAAGTTGAACATCAACCTCGACTCGGCCTTTGCCTGGCCGCAGGACGTTCCTGCCAGCAGGGTTCCCGGCTTCTCCGTCGAGGTGTCCTCGGATGGTGGTGAATATCGCGTCAAGACGACGTATCCCGAGGTGAAGCTGGCCGCCTCACCCGAGGGCGATGCGCTCTTCGCAGCATACTGGGGCCACGTCGTCTGGCTCGACGCCAGCTCCCTGGCTGTGAAATGGCGAGCGCAGGTGCCGGCGCGCCGCAAGGGCACCATGTCCCTCCTCCACGCCGGCGGCTGGCTGTATGTCACGACCCCGGGCGAGGTATTCCGCCTGAACCCGAACGAACCGTCAGACACGGCCTCCAACTTCCTGGACGATCTCAAATTCGAGGAGGTACGGCTGGCAGCGACGAAGGGAGGAGCGGGTCTCATCGTCGGAACCTACGGCACAGTGCTCCGTCTGGACCCGACGAACCTGAAGACATTGTGGGAGACCAAGGTCTGCGACTCGGGTCCCGTCTCCGTCGTGAGCGGCGGGGCCACGTTCGCCGGCTGCGGCGGCTATGTCTACAAGATTCGAGAGTCCGACGGCGCCGTGCTCGAGACAAACCACATGCCGTGGATGCGCGAGAGCGGCAGAGAGGTCCGCCTCGCATTGAGCGACGACGCCTCTCTTCTCCACGTCGGCATGCACGGCTGGGCGGTCGGGCTGGCCGCGCAAGACCTGCGCGAAGTCTACCGCACGAGTCTCCCCGGCGGCCGCCCGGCGGAGACGACGGCGCTGTCGGCAGGCCAGCGGGCTTACTACGCGAGCCAAGGGATCGTCTTCGAGCTCGACAGCAAGGGCGTCGTCATCGGCTCATACGATCTTTCGGAGCGCAGCGCCTCCGATGCCCGGCTCTCGATGCTCGACGGCACGCTCTATATTGGCACCGGCGCTTACGTGGTTGCCCTCGAGCCGGTGGAGAGACGGCCGGACGAGGTTGCAGAGAGCAGCAAAGGCGACGAGGGGCGCCGCCCCAAGGCAGTATACAGAGACGGCAGCGACGGGACGGTTTACCTGGACAACGGCCTTTGGTACGACCCGCGAGACCGGTCGTACCAGGGAGAAAGGGAGACCCTGTGGTACTGCAAGCCGGACGCGCCGGAGCCGGACCTCTCGGCGATGACCGGCGTCAGGGATGCGCCGGCCGCGGCGCAATCCTCTTCCGGCGATCCGGGCGAGGTTGTCAGGGCACTGCGCAAGAGCGAGTCCACGGACAGGTACTTGCTGGAGGACGGGCGGTGGTACGACCCGGAGACGGGCATGTACTACGGTGGCCACACGAACGACTGGTACTGCGACCCGGGCAGGCCCGCGCCGGACCTGAGCGTGCCGCAGGCCGGAGGGCCGCGCCAGCCCGGCATGTCGCCGGACCTGGACTGCGAGCGGTACATCCAGGTGCGGGACGGCGAGGGCTGCGACACCGTCGCCGACAGGGCCGGCGTCGACCGGGTCAAGTTCATAGAGTGGAACTCGCCGCAGGATCCCCGTTGCGGCTCTCTCTGGGGCCGGCGCTGGGCCTGCGTCTCGGCGCGCGATGCGCCTTTCCGACGGGACGAGCCCGGGGCGGGCCGCACGGGTCCCGAGCGAGCCGCCGGCAGCGAAGCCAAGCCGGGCCCGAGAAGCGCGTCCGAGGAGCGGGAGGCGCCGACGAGCTCGGCCACCACGGGCTCCGACGCCGACGAGGTCGTCCGCGACAGGGCGGACGGGCCAACGCTGCCCAGCATCCCGGCCGGCCTGCGATGCACCAAGTACATTAAGGTGCGCCAGGCCGAGGGTTGCGACGAGGTTGCCGCCCGGGCCCGGGTCGACCGCGCCCGGTTCCAGGCGTGGAACTCGCCGGGCGATGCCAACTGCTACTACCTGTGGCCCGACTACTGGGCCTGCGCGTCAGCCATCGAGCATACGAGGCCCCTGTTCACCCCGAGTTGGCACGTTTTAGGGAGGGTTGCGAGGTGATTATGGTTTTAATTAAGAATCCTGTCTCTTCCGTGTGTAAGATGCGACGAACCTTTGTCGGCAGTGGAGTGCGAGTGGACCAGGACGGGGCTCCAAGCCCGTGTCCGGATAAGACGTGTTATTCCCGTCAAGGGATCTGTCTCTGGCCAGTGTTCGGGCCGTGATCCGCCACAACGACACCAAGACATGCCGCCTGTGGCCGAAGCCGGCGCCCCGAAGCGCCGTAGGCCCCCTCCCCCGGCCGGAAGACTGCCTAAGCCAGCCGGGCGGCCGGGCGGGCGTCGTGCCCCGTCGAGCCAGGCTGCGCGCCGCCACGCTTGGCGTTCGGACGAGTTCCGTGGGCACGGACGGAGCGACATGCAGAGTCACGATGCCATCGCGGGCGGCTAAGACAGGGGCGGAGACGAGGGCTAGCAGAGCTGCAGCGTCGCAATGACTGCTGGAACGTCGTCGGCCGCTGCTGCTCGACGCCCGCCTCCCCCCCTGGCCTTCCTAGACGCCGCCAAGTCCGGGACGGAGGCGCCAGACGAGGCCAGCGGTGGAGGGCAAGCTTCCCGAGTGCGGCTCGCCGGTTTCCTGGCATGACCGTCGGCTCGCGCCTCGAACGGGCAGCGAGACACGACCACGGTCTCCGGGGACGGAGGCTCAGAGTCTGATGTCCGACCGGAGGTGCCACCTGGCGGCGGCCGTGTAAGTCGCCCGTCAAAACGCAGGCGGGCGCCCTCCCGTGCAACGGACAGAGGCGACCGGCCGTACAGGACGGCTCGCATGCCGAGGGCTTGGGTGCTCGCCTCCGGCCGGCTCCCTTGCTCGTTTACGTACCGGCCCTACGATATAACCGGCCGATGCGTCGCGGGCTCGGCTTCAGCCTCGAGCGCCGGCATCCAGATGGGCGTCTGCTTTTCCCCGTCCCGACGGGCGGCTGCGCTACCGATCCCGCGAGCTCTCTCCTCACCCTCGCCAGACCGGGCCAAGGTACGAGACGTGCGGGAAGTCCCTCGCGACGCGGAGCCGTGTAGTCGACACCGGGGGACTTGGATTACATGGCGCCAAGCACGTAGAAAATCAAAGACGGCTGAGGGACCGTGTATACACGTAGTATTATGTGTATTTCTAAAGCAGAAGGGTCCCACCGTCGACCGCAAAGTTCTCTCGGCTGCGTCTTCCGGGCTGCGGAAGAGAGCGTCCTATAGGCCTCTGCGTCTATAGCAGGCCGTCGAGAGGAGGCGGCCGGTTCGAGATGGACGAGAAAGCAAGTGTCGTGCTACCAAAAGGAAAACTCTAAGAGAGAAGAAGACAGAAACAGAAGGAGACAGAAGCAGAAAGAAACAGAAATGGAAAAGAAGGCGGCTTGAATGGAATGGTCGTCATGATCTGGACTTCCCACCACACTGCGTTTCCGGGTCGCGGCTGGACGTGCGGCGACGACGACAGGGGCCGGTCGAAGCGCATATGGAACGTCGGCTATATCGCGTACGACTCGGTCTGATTCTGGACGACGGGGCCCTCGTGCCTTGCGAGCCCCTGAGTCGGGACCTTTCGAACCTGGCGGCGTCTGTCCGTCCGCCGTTCCTGTTTCGGCTTCCGACCGCACTCTGCGGCCGGGCTGCGTCTTGGCCGTGGGCGGGAAGGGCATCGCCGGCGGCTGCGCCGCGTTCCTGTGCAGGCGTGCAGGCGCCAAGGGTTCCGCCGCCCGACGACGGTTCCGAGACGGCCGTGGGACAGCTCCTGCGTGTGTCCTGATCCGGCCGTGTGCCTCTTCGCGGGCCCGTCGTCTGTCGGAGGCCGAGGCCGGAGACGGCTGGGTCTGCGGCTTCGAGAGAGTGAGCTGCAGAGACGGAAACCCGTCTGGCTCGTCCGTATAAGAAGACGGCGGGATGAGGGAGGTCAGGAAACGAATTCGTGGCAGCGCCTGGGGATCGGCCGTGGTCGTGATATGCCGCGGGCAAATGCGTTTTCCAAACCGCTTATGCGGACCCATGCGTCGACTGCCCGTGTAGGCGGACGCGCTGCCGGGACCACGTGAGGCCATCGGAAAGAGCGCATTCGGAAGCATGAGCTGATCTGTGACACCTAGACTGTCCGGATCGAGATGGCTATCAAGATCCCGGTCTCTTAAGCGGCAATGGCCCTCCCCCCCGGGGGCCGCCCACCGGCATCTGCGCCCCGGAGCCGAGCCGAGGGCATCGCCAGCCGAGCGACGGGCCCTCGGCAAGGAGAGCGGCACGGCGAACGCATGCAGCGCTGCGGCTGACCCCCAGTCGTCATGGGCACCTGCCGGCCGGGCCCGGGAGAAGGCGGACACGGCGCTCGTATATAAACCGGGCGTTGCCTCGGGGCTTGGGGCCACGAGAGAGAGAGATGCCGTCGCTCGAACCTCACGAACTCCCACCGCGCCGAGTTTTGACCTCAGGGTTGGGCCTGTTACTTTGTTCCTTGTTGCACACCCCCTCCGTTCCTCGCGCCGACAGCACTTTTCAGCGCGAGTTCTTCCTCTGCAGCGATGAGACTCAGCCTGGCGCCCGTCGCCGCCCTGGCCGCCCTGGCC
>NJEV01000623.1:0-15101 GCA_002591385.1 Cordyceps sp. RAO-2017
GACGGAGGCTGAGGCTGAGGCGGAGGAGCAGCAGCAGCATGACGGAGCCTGAGGCCTGTCTTGGGCACCCCTCCTGGGCGGGATGCCGCAGGTACCGCCGCCGTACCTCTCTCGGCTCAGGTGCCTCTTTTTTTTGGCGGGGGCCCGCACGGCCAGCGGTGCGGGGGGCCGGCGCGAGGCTGGGTGTGGCGCGGGCGGTACCTGCTGGAGACATGCCCTGAGCTGCTGCCCTGTAGATGCAGCGACCCGACTCGGACCGGCTGCGCACCTAAGCGAGCTCGGCCGGGCCAGCCAGCCGCGTGCTCGCAAGGCTCACGAGTCCGCGCTCATGGCCTCACGACTCCTCGCCCTCTTCTTCGTTTTCCTTTCTTTTTTTTATTCTTGCCTCCTCGCCACGCCGCCGCAAGCATCTCTCGCCGGGCCAACGACCGAGTCAGCGGCCGTCACCGCCCCAACACAAAACGCCATCACCACGACACAGGCCCAACAGCGGCCTCGAACAAAGCCGCTGCCTCGCCACCCTGCTGTCTGAGACTTGTTCTCCGAGGCGGGCTCATCCCGAGTCCCTCTCCTGCTCCGCCCACTGCAGAGGGGGGGGGGGGGGCTCCGGGAACAAAGAAGAGACGGCCGATGATGGGAACAAGAGCAAGGCACTTCTTTCTCACTCCGTCTTTTATCTGCGACAACCGTGTCTGTTTGTCGTTGGCCCGAGCTGTTGCCACGTCTTTTTCCCCTTCATACCGCCTGTGACGTCATCTGTCCTACTCTCTCACTCACACGCTCTCCTCTCAGCACTCATCTCGCTCTCCATCCATCTCGCTCCTGATCTGTCCCTTCAGCGCGCCCGCCCAGCCGCACGCACCCGACGGCATGACGCCCCTCGAACCGGCCAGCCTCGACCTCATCCCACCCACCCCTCTCTTCCCTTGCCGTCCTTGTCTCGCCAGACCTGTCCGCCTTGGATGACATCGTGGCCTCTTGCCTGGTCCCCTGCGCCGCCTCAGTCACTCGCCGCGGTAGGGGTCGAGAAAGGGGGAGAGAGGGGACGCACCGTTCGACTCGACCACGCCGCGCTTGTCGATGCACTCGTGCTTGCCGTTCCGCATGATGCAGTTGGTCGCCTCGCCGCCCACCGCCAGCGCCGCCAGCAGCCACGCGATCGAAAGCAGCTTCATGGTCCCCAGTGCCAACCGAGACGTGTGTGTGTGTGTATGCAGAGAGTATGGGAGAATCCAAAACTTGTCACGTTTGAAATCTGATTGCTCTCTCCTCTCTCTCTCCCCCTCTCCGTATCTGCACACAACTATATATATATCTAAAGCCAGCAGCAGCCCCCCCACAACAAACTCAACCAAACTCGGCTTCAACCCCACAGCCGCATCCTCCTCGTAACCAACTCTCTCAACTGGACGCAACTCCACCATATACCAATACGTAAACCCCAAGACTAAAAAATGCCTCGCGTCGTCCCCCGAGCACGACCTCGCGACTGTCCGCCCCGGCAGCATCACCGTAGCACCGACCTCGGCCGTCGCACCGAGCGGGAACGGCTGCAGGCTTCGCTTCGTGAGAGGGGCGCTTCTTCGTCGCCTATGCCCTCTCTCCCTCCTCTGTTGCCGGCACTTTGCTCGGTCCCTATCCTCTTGCCGAGCCCCGCCCATCGACTCACGCCCTATCCCTTATCCCCTTTCCGAGCAACTCTTCAACTCACGCCCTATATCCCCCATCATCTCTCCGAGCAAGCATCCCCTCCCATCCTTCATCCAGCGCTCCTCACTCCAAACCTACCCCTCCATCCCCCGAACAACAAGACAAGTCTCGGCCGCCGCCCGACAGGCATCGCCCAGCACCGCCCCAGCCCCTCACTGGAATCCCTCGCCCCCACGCCGCCTCCTGGCCTACGTCACGCCCAGGGCTTTACGTGCAGCCGTGTCGATGGGTTCGTTGTCGCTCTATCTGTGACGTACTGCGTAGGCCGAGTTCTGTCTCCCTCGGTTTTCATCCTCCGTGTGCGCGCCACCGTTTACTGTACAGCGACGTGCCTTGGCCAACCGCGTCCAGCCTCGCCCTGTCTCTCGCCTCCTTACGTCTCTCTGTCTTCGCAATGTACGGAACCAGTCCCTCGCTCTCTCCTCTCAACTCTCAACTTTCAACTCTCGACTGTCCTCCGCCGCCATTCTCCTCTCGCTCCTCTCTCTCCTCTCTCACCCCCCTTCTCCCCTCACTACTTATGCCGATTTGAAAAAAAAAAAATCAAAAGGGGGTATCTCAGAATGCCGGCCGTTCGTTTCTGCCCTCACGATTGCATGTACGCGTTGCGCACTCAAGGTGGGAAAATAAAAGAGTCTGTGTGGTGTATTTTCTTTGCCTTTGGCCAGCTCCCCACTCGCGTCCTCGCTGTCGGTGCCGTCGAGCCGGAATCATGCGGCCAGCCTGCCAGCCTGCCAGCCCGAGAGGCCGTCTCCGTCTTCGGCCACTGCGACGCGACCTTGCCGGGGAGGCTGCAGGGCTGGCCCCTGCAGAGCCGATGTCCTTGGTCCTTCCATGCCGAATCGAACTCGACCGAGGCCGATGGATCCGGGTAGCGGCTCCTCCGTCGTCCTGATCCAAGTGAATCCTTCACACTCGTACATGTCCTTCGGCGGCGCCACCTTCGGTCGTCCAAAGACTGAAAACGAAACAGAAAAATAGGAAGAAAAAAAAGCAACGTAGCCTCCGATCGTTCTGTTCGCATCCTCGTGCTCGAGCCGTCGAACTCGAGCCGCCGCCGCCGCCGAGGGACGACGTCCGGCCTGTTCGTCTAGCCGCGTCTGGGTCGCTTGTCGCGCTCGCTGGCCAGGGCCCCCATGCCCTCCTCGCTTCGCCTCTTCCGCCCCCGCTCGTCTCGGACTTCTCGTCGCTCCTCGGGGAGCCGCATCCCCATGTCTCTCGGCCCTCCGCGCGCCATTCTGTAGCCGCTGCCGCTGCCGCTGCCTACCCAGTCTTCTGCTGTCCGGTTGCCTCCGGCTCCGCCGTCTCCGCGGGGCCGCAGCTCTCGCGTGCTCATCAGCTCTCGCCCGCCGTTGGGGGGGAGCCCCATCATGCTGCGGCCGCTCATGTCGCGCCTCAGCCGGTGTGGGTCGCGTTCCTTGCTGCCGGCTTCCGTGTTGCCCATCGGTCGTCGGTCGCGATACTCGGCGTGGTCCTTGCTCTCCCCCTCGCGCATCGGGCGCGGGCTGCGCTCGCGCTCTCTCTCCCGGCTGCTGCGCCTCGAGGACCGCCCCAGCCGGTCGGTCCTGCTCTCGCGCTCGGTCCGCTCGCGCCGCGCCGCGCCGTCTCCCCCGTTTGCCGGTCCCCAGTTGGGCGGGTCGTGCCACATGACGTCTTGACGCTCGTGCCCGGGCGTCGACGCGGGCGAACCTCCGGTGAGCACCTGGGCGTCCGAGTTGCCCAGGAACTGCCGGGGCTGACTGGCCCTCGGCCCGCCGCCTCGCGCCAGGTCCGGCATCGACTGAGACTGCTGCAGCGTGTTGTTGATGCCGGCCAGCTGTCGTCGCCCGCCGCCGTTTCTGAGCCGCTCGCTGGACGAGGCCGGTCCTGTCGGGACGCCTGCTTCCGAAGATGGCGGAGGGCCCATGCTGCCCGACGGTGGCTGTCGCACGGCCGGCACATGCCTCTCGCCGACGTTTGTGTGCCGGATGTGTCCGTGAGGCGGTCCGGACGGGGGCGGTGGCAGCCCCGAGCCCATTTGGGCGAGCCTGTCGGGGTGCACCACGGATGACGGCGCCGTCGTCGTCGCCGTAGTGGGCGTCTGCGCATCTGGCCCGGCGACGCCTCCGAAGCTTCTGGTCCGGTCCGAGCTGTGTGGATTGGGACCTCCGTGTGTGCCCAACGGCGTGGCGGGCCCGGATCCTGTTTCGTAGCCGACGCGTCGCCCCCTGCCGGACGAGGGTCCCGTGGGCGGCAGCCGGTCGGGCGACGGCGCTCGAGGCGTGTCCGGTACGCCGAACCGATTGTCCGGCCTGCCTGGCGTCGAAGAGTGCGCCATGTACCCGCCTCGCGTGACGCTTCTGCCTCGGCCGCGCGGGCCTGACGGCACGTCGGAACTCGACGGCACCGCATTCAGCCGCCCGTAGTTGTGGTCCTGGTGCGGCGGCAGCCTGTGCTCGAGCTCCTGGCCGCGGGCCCCGGATCGATAGAAGCCGGATGAAGGATCACGCATCTTGTCCCCGCCTCTTTCGGGATCCCCCCGGTAGTTGCCGTGCCCCGTCAGGGGCGACCTGTCGCGGGGGTCCCTGCCGGGCGGTCGCTGGTCCTGCAGATACGGCCGGCCCTGCCGATCGTCGAAACCTCCGGACGCGGGGCCGTGCTCCTGGCCGTAGCGGCTGCTTCGCCGCGGCGACGGTGCTCTCGATGGTCGTTCGTGTCCGTCGTCCCTGCGGAACCGGTTTTGCGGAGCATGAGCCAAGCCCTCGCCGCGGTCCTCGATGGCGGTGGGGCGCTCGGGCTCTGCAGCTTCCGCGGGATCGCCGGCTGCTTGACGATGGACGCGAGGCAAGCGATCCGGGTCCGGGCCGCGTGTCAGTCGGTCGGGGGGGCCAGAGCTGTCTTGCGAGAAGAACGCTGCCCTCTCCGGGTTCATGGCGGGCTCCGGTGGCTCGCTGGCGGCGGGCGGCGGGACGAGGAGTCGTGTCTGCGACTCGGGTTGATGGTTCTGCGTCCTGGCGATGCGCGGGTCGCGGAACGGCCTCTCTCGTTCGTGCTGCTGGGAAGGCCGAGGCGGCAGGTCAGGATGGGAAGCCTCGCCGGCTGGCTCCGCTGCCGCTCGACGCTCGACCTGCTGGTCGGCTGGTCGACCGGCTCGGTCGGGTTCGGTGGCTCTCGGCTCGCGGGCGTCTCGACTCGGCTCTCTGGCCTCTCTGGCGTCCCAGGCCTCGCGGTTGTCGCCGCGGCTCGTAGCGGCACGGGGCTCGCGTGCGTCTCTGCCGTCTCTGCGCTCAGCTGCTCTCGGCTGGCTGTAGCGCTCGGGAGGGACGTGGCCCGGTATCGGCACGTCTGGTCGGCTCGGAAGGTTGTGCGGCGCCGGACGGTCTGGTAGTTTGTGTGAGCGCGAGTCTGGGTCCAGCTGGGCAGCGCCGGTTCGGGGGGTTGATGGCCGAGAGGCCCCTGCACCTTCTTCCTGTCTCGGGGGGAGAGTCCTGGCCGGATCGAGCGGCCTCGACGGCTGAGGCTCTCTCGGAGTGCCCGCGCCCGGCTGGGCTTTGCCGTCGGTGGCATCCTGCACTTCGCCGTCTTCCTCCTCTGTCGCGGATGCCTTGGTGATCGGTGGCCTGTAGGGGCGGTAACAGTCAGAACGCAACCTCTTTCTCTTCTTGCTTTTGCTTTTGCGAGAGGCATACTTAGCCATTTGCGGCTTGAAATCGGGCGCGCTGGGACGCAGATGGGAACTGGGCGTCTTTTCGGCTTCGGACGTTGGGCCGCCGGCCTATCAAACCGTCAGCAATCATGTCCACGCCTTCGAACGAAAAGGGGCGTGGGAGGTTGCGTGGCGGCACTGACGGCATTCGATCTAAAGGCCTGTACCATGACCCATTTCGGCTTCCTCTTCTGCAACTCCGACATGGCGCCCTGGGCCGCGACGGACAAGTCGACACGGCCGCCCTCCTCGCTCTCGGGACTTTCCTTGGGGGCCGTCTCGCGTCTCGTGATCTTCTGCAGCTGCACGGTGAACTGCGCGGCCATGAAGTCCACGGCGGGGAAGCAGTCCAGGACGGCCTTCAGGACGGTGATGGCGTTTCGAATATGCATCCACTCCGAGCCGCCCAGGCAAGTCTTGAGGGCCATGTTCAGATTCTTGTGCCAGCGGAACAACAGGTCCCTGAATTGCGCATGCTCCACGAACGTCTCCGGCCTGCCCTGCTCGTTGACGGAGAGGGCAAAGCCGAGGCGCGGCAGGTCGCTGGGCCCCTTGCCTTCCTTATCGTAGGCGCCCAGTCGCGGAGGGCCATCTTTGGCGCTCTTACTCTCCTTGTCGCCGGGTACGGGCTCGTTCTTGTGCCATCGAGACAGATCTTCCAGGATCAGCTTCAGGAACCGTCCCAGATGCTCCGCCTCGCGGACGGTGCAGCCGAAGATCAGGACCCGCAGCCGGTTTGCGTTGAAAAGTCGGTCGTACAACGACATCAGCCTGAAGGCCGGGGCGTTCCAGTCGTGGAGAGCCTTGATGAACCTGTACGTGAACTCGGCATCGGCGGCCGAGAGCAGGACCCGGGGCAGGAAGCACTGCTCGAGGAGGACGTCGGATATGCCGTCCGGCTTGCCCCCTGCATCGGGGAACGACGTCTGGAACATCTTGGTCAGGTAAAACTTCCACTTGGCCTTGCGCAGGCCATGCTCGCTGAGCTCGTCCAGTAGATATCCCTGCAGGTCCATGAGCTCCTTCCGCATCTCCATCTTCTGGTTGACGGCTCGGCGGGACATGTCGGAGCGATCGTTGGCGAGCGTCTGCCACTCGGCCATGATCTTCTGGCGCTCCTTGACGTAGATGTCTTCGGGGAAGCAGAGGTCCCCGAGCTGCAGAGCCCAGAATGTGGAATACAGCTCCGGCGTGATCTTGCGCCACACGTCCGGTCTCACTGAGGCCTGGACGGATTCGATGACGGGCTGCAGTGCAGCGAAGGCGGTCCGCGAGAGCGACGAGTCGTCGGGTTTCTGCTAGGATTCCCAGTCAGCCGGGACCGGGTTCGTGAGGGGCGAAAGAGCCAGCGCTTACCTGCTGGCCGTCGGTTTCCATGCCGTCCGGGGGCGCCGCATCGGTCGTGTCGGCGTTGGCTGGCTTCGCAGCATCCGACATCTTGACATCGCCCTCCTTGTCTGTCCCGGGTTTGCGAGCCGGCAGGGCATCCTTCTTGGCCTTGCCCTCCTTCCACGGGAACATGCGATGGGCCAGGCTGGTTCTCCCAATCAAAAAGGCAAGATCCGTTTCCAAGCCGAAGGAATTCATCAAGGCTGGGATGGACGGCACGATGGCGTCGAAGGCGGCCGGTTCGAGGTTGCTCCACAGGAAGTCGAGATACTGAATAAGCGTCTGGTGGGAGTCGTCGATGGTCGAGGACAGGTACTTGATGTGGGCCTCGTCTTCCGGGATCGCGTAGACGGCAGATTGCCGGAACTGTGCCAGGTTGATGAGCAGCCGCGAGGCCAGCTTCGAGTCCACCAGGGCTTGGACGAGGCGTTGCGAGCTCTTGGAGTTCTCGAAGCGCCTATCCTGGGCCCGGATCAGGGTGTGCCGACGGAGCCACGAGCCGCCGGCCATGGAAAGGACTTGGTAGTCGGTGAAGTCGGCCGCGTCCACGATGCCGCCCATCGACGAGATGAACTCCTTGAGAATGATGAGGTCGGTGGCGTTACCGTGGAGGAGCTGGTTGTCGACGTATTTGAGGACGGGGACCGGGCTGAGGGCCGGGTAGCGCCGGAAGACTTTGCCGGAGAACCGCGACAGGGCCTGAAGCCACTTGCTGGTGGTGAGCGCGTGTTCTGCCTGCGTGCGGCTCCGCGACTTGCCGAGGGAGTTCAGCAGCGACCAGATGAGAATGTCGTAGGCAAGGTCGGTGAAGTATTTGGCGCATTCGACGAAGGCGTCGATCAGGTTGGAGTAGACCTCGAGCTGTTCGAAGGCAACCTTGAAGACGATGCCGGGAGACGCATAGCTGGTCTTGGCCAGGCGCTTAGCCATTTCGCTCAGGTTGGTCAGGGAGACGCGCTTCATGGTCGCCCGAGTCTCGGACGTGGCGCGCGCAAACGCCGACTTCATGGCCGGCAGACGTGAAATCTGGCCCTCGTACCACTCGGCGTACATGGAGTAGCGAGTGGTGATTGGGTATTGCTTGACGAGCTGCCAGACGGCATTAACGACCAGCGTGTTCTTCTTGGTATGGCTCAGTGCAGGCAGCAACAGGCGTCGGAGAAGTTCGTGCCAGCGCGCGCGGTTCGCCTCGGACTTGTCGACGGCCAGGCTCTCGGCGCCGATGCTGGCAATCTTGGAGAGGAGGGACTCGTCTTTTCCAATGTTGACGCCGGAAATGTTCAGGAAGGTTCCGCAAAGCGTGAAGACGTCATCGACTGTCTGGCAAACCGGCACGTTGTCGTCCCACTCGTCGAGGTAGAAGCGGTAGTTTTGGTTTTCGTTAGTGTCACATGCGTCCGGGAAGGGCCAGCGCCAAGTCTTCTTGGTCGGCAGCGAGCTCTGCCGCACGCTGCCCTTGGGCAAGCCCGTCTGGTCTGCGTCGGGCAGGCTCCTGGTGGGAAACGGGGCGGCGCCGACCGGTGTGGCCGTGCTGGCTTTAAACACCTTGTCGATGCAGACGTGGAGGATCCGATGAATCCGCTGCAGAACCTCGGGGAACACGTCGGGAATCCAGGGAAAGCGCCCCAGGACGAAGAGCGACTCGGGAATGGCGCCTATCGTCAGGAGCTGAATGAGGAGGGACACCTTTTGCTCCAGCGGCTCCGGGAGCTTTTTCTTGTTCTCCTCAACCTCGGCGGCGGCGATCTTCTTCTGTTCCAGGTCAGCCTTCTTGGGGGCTTCCTTCTTGATGATGCCGGACGCTGCCGGGTTGTCGTCGTCGCCTTGGGGGAGGACGCCGGCCATGAGGAGGGCGTTCATCTGGCCGCCCCGAGCTGCCCGCTCCTGCTTCTCCAGCTTCTCCGTTTCTAGCTGGCGAATGCGCTCCATCTCCTCGTCGGGCGGCGAAAGGTGCGGCCAGAGATCGGTCAGCGAGATGAAGCCGATCTTGATGAGGAGTGAGGCGAGGTAGAGAAGGTTGGCGGGGAGGACGTCCGACTTGTCTCTCAGGTCCGAGTTGTAGAAGCGGAGCTTGAAGCCGAGAAGCTGCGCGGCGACCCTGTTTCCCGGCGCAGGAAGCGTCTTGGTCTCGACGATCCATTTCTGTTCGCTGCTCGCGACGGCCGGCTCGCCGCCGTGGCCAGCGGCGATCTGCTGCCGCTCCAGCTGCTCCAATTGGCGGTCGGTCACCCGTCTGCCGCCGAGCTCGAAGAAGGCGGCGATGTGCACCTCTCGGGCGCGGTCCCAAAAGGCAATGTCTCGCTGCAGGCGGCGCCTCGCGTTGTCGGCCTCGTGCTCTTCACTGGTGCTCCAGTGCGGGTAGTCCGGATTGGCCCAGGTGGGCAGGCCGCCGATGTATGGGGAGCCATCGTTGAGATGAGACGAGGGCCACCACGAGCTGATCCTCAAAAACTTGACGAAGAACTTGGCCTGCTTGATCAGGACCGTGGCGGCGACGTCGAGGGTGACGTCGAGCGTCCGACCGACGTCGAGGTCAAAGGTGCCGATCAGAGCCTTGACCTTCTCGAACGTCTTGCCGGGCGGCGGAGGCGGCACGCTGTTGGCGCTGAAGATCTCGGTGATGAGCTTGGAGTAGCCCTCGGACTCCTCGCGCAGCAGGTTGTAGTTTGCCTGCCGGTACAGAAGGTTGGTGGCCTGCCTGACGCCGAGTCTGGCAAAGGTGTCCCTGATCAGGCCCAGCTGCTGCAGCAGCGGCGCATCGAGAATCTCGCGCATGAGCGCGGGCGACACGCCCGTGGCGATGAGGAATTCGCGGATGGCCGGGCGATACAGGCCGGGGTCGTGGTCCATGACGACCGACAGCGTGTCGAGGAAGAGAGTGTGGGGCGCGAAGGCGTCCGGGTCCTTGTTGGCACCGGCCGTTTCCTCGCCCAGGATCTCTTTGACGCAGGCACCGGCGTCGGTAGCGTCCAGCCGCGCCTCTATAACGGCGTGGATGAACTCCTGGAAGAGGCTGGACAGCTCTGTAATGTCCACATCGTCGCGTGACTGGATGCCGTGCTGCACGATGTCGGCGCGCCCTCGCTCGGCCCAAGTGCGGACCCTTTCGTCGCTGAGGCTGTCATAGCAGTAAGCAAGCTTCTCTGGGGAGGCCTGCTGCTGCTGCTGCGTCTGTTCGGCGGCGGGTTTCGCAGCCATGGGTGAGACAGGAGGAGGCTGCTGCTGCTTGACAGGCGCGGCCGGAGGTGCTGCTGCCGTCGTGGGAGACGGCCCAGGCTGCTTGGTGACGAGCGGGGAATTTGGAGGTTTGAGCTGCTTGGCCGCAGGAGTCGGCGAGGACTGGGGCGGCAGGGAGAAGCTGGCGCTGCGGGCAGAGGTGGGCGTTTGCTGCCGCTGTTGGTTCTGGTGATGCGGGTGGCCTTGCTGATGCTGGTACCCGTACGGATGGCCGGGGGCGCCGCGGCCATGGCCAGGGGCGGGATCGCGGCGGTTGAAGCCACCGCGGTAGCCTCGGCCACGGCCTCCAGTGCCGCCGCCGGCAGCACCACCACCGCCTCCCCCTCCTCCTCCGCGGCCTCCGCCGTCTTCTCTGTCGTGCTGAGCCATGGGCGTGTCTGAGGGACGGTGCGGCGAGGGCCTGGCCCCGTCACCCGAGGGACGGTCGGGCCTCTTCCGCTTGAGGGGCATTGACTCGGGCAAGGGGAAGGGAGGCTATATCATTTGCGGCGAGGGAAGACGGGCGGCAGTGTCGTGTGGCCAAGGCAGACGGAGGACGGAATGCTGGAAGAAAACAACGCGTAAGCGACAGAGTCGAGTCCATCGACGTGTAGAGACGGGTTCGTACTCGAAGGCGGAAAGAATCGGCCGAGCTGAGTGAAGACAACGAGTCGAATGCAAACAACAAGCCCGCCCGGTTTGGAGATGCGTCGGTAGAGGACACAAGGGCGGAAAGGCAATCGACGGAACAAAGGGGCGAGTTGGGCGCTGCTGGACCAGCGTCAGATGCCTCCGTCGTCAGAGAAAGAGAGAGTCGCAGCCGGGTCCGTCGTCGAGAGAGCTAGCGAGGCTGAGGTTGACGACGACGACGCGCCGCAGAAGACGAGGGCGAGGAATGGCGAGGAAAAAGAAGCTCGAAGGCTTCACGGATCACGTCTAGCCTTGCGTGTTTCCGCAGGTGGCCGTGATTCAGCAGGCTGGAGCCGGGTGCACGGGCCAGCCCGGTCAGGTGGCAGGTAGATGGTACTTTCTCGTAGCGGCTGTCGATTGCGCGGCGAGGTGTAGTGACGACCTGTACAGCTGAGCGCGGCGCGCAAGATACGAACGTGACCAGGCGCCCAAGTGCCTTGTCGCGCAAAAGGTACGGGCAGGTACAAAAGCTGGAGCACAATAGAGGTACCGCTATTGAACAGGCGCGCCAGGCTCCACCCGGCGGCAGCTGGCAGCCAGCAACCAGTGACGGGCGCTCACGTGAGTGCGCCTCGGGGTCTGAGTCAGCAGGAGGGCCGAGCTTATACCATATGATAGGAAGATGGCGCCATCCAGGGCAGCAGCACTAACAGCGTTTGAAGGGGCTGAGGCCGAGGATGACTGGAAGCCATGTATAAGCAAGCCGCATGTGAGTCAAAGCGCGGGCCGGCAGGGTCGTCTTTTCGCCTACGCGCTGACGGCGTTGCACTGCTTCTGGAGGGCGCCGAAGTTTTCGTATCTCGACCCGCGCTGCCGCCGACCTCGACGATAACGGCTGCCGATGAGGCCGACAAGCGGGCGCATACAAAGACGTCGTCCCGCGCCGGCTCTGGCCCCGGAGCACCGATCGCCACCTCCCCTCCTCGTGCTATCGTCGGCCGGCAAGCAAGAAGACGCTCGATTCCGCACCCAGACTCGCACATGATGGGCCACGAGACGGCTGCCAATGGCGGGCCTCGGCCTCGATACGGTCAGTCGCGATGAGACATGGGCGGTCCGCCCCCGAGACACGAGAGAGAGGAGCGGCGGCTGAATACCTGCAAGAAAGAGTGCACTCGCAGCCAGAGAACCCGTTTGCGTGCCTGATCCCGGACCAGCAGATTGCCGTGGTACCCAAGTTCACGCTCGAGTCGGGCATCACGCTCTACAACGTGCCGGTCGCCTACTCGACCCGGGGCAAGCTGTCGCCGGGCGGCGACAACGCCATGGTCATCTGCCACGCCCTCACCGGCAGCGCCGACGTCGGCGACTGGTGGGGGCCGCTGCTGGGCGGGCCGGGGCGGGCCTTTGACACCTCGAGGTTCTTCATCGTCTGCCTCAACAGCCTGGGCAGCCCCTACGGCTCGGCGAGCCCGGTGACGGCCAAGGACGGCGACCCGCGCAAGGGCCGCTACGGGCCCGAGTTCCCGCTGACGACGATCCGCGACGACGTCAAGTGAGTCCGACGTCCTCCCCCCTCCTCGCCGTCGCAACCGGGCCGGGCGAGAGGCTGACCGCCGCAGCCTGCACCGGCTGGTGCTCGACGACCTGGGCGTGCGGCAGATCGCGGCCGTCATCGGCGGCTCGCTCGGCGGCATGTTCGTGCTGGAGTGGGCCTTCTTCGGCAAGGACTACGTCCGGTCCGTCGTGCCCATCGCCACCTCGAGCCGGCACAGCGCCTGGGGCATCAGCTGGGGCGAGGCGCAGCGGCAGAGCATCTACGCCGACCCCAAGTACGACGACGGCTACTACTCCTTCGACGACCCGCCGTCGGCGGGGCTGGGCGCGGCGCGCATGTCGGCGCTGCTGACGTACCGGAGCCGCAACTCGTTCGAGTCGCGCTTCGGCCGCAACACGCCGGACCCGGCCAGGGCGCAGGCCGGCGCGGAGCCGCAGCGGGCCAGCACGCCGTCCGAGGCCCACTGGCGCATCCACAACGACGGGCACCGGGTCAAGCGGTCGACGCTGCCGCGCGACCACGGCGACGAGTCGGCCGACTCGCAGTCGGAGGGCAGCGTGGCGGGCAGCGACACGATGCCGACGTCGACCTACTTCTCGGCGCAGTCGTACCTGCGCTACCAGGGGACCAAGTTCGTCAAGCGCTTCGACGGCAACTGCTACATCGCCATGACGCGCAAGCTGGACACGCACGATGTGTCGCGCAACCGGGCGCCGTCGATTGCCGAGGCGCTGGCGCTGCTCGAGCAGCCGACGCTGGTGCTGGGCATCGAGAGCGACGGCCTCTTCACCTTTGCCGAGCAGGAGGAGATTGCCGAGCACGTGCGCCACGCGCGGCTCGAGCGCATCGACAGCCCCGAGGGCCACGACGCCTTCCTGCTGCAGTTCGAGCAGGTCAACCGCCACATCCTGACCTTCCTGAAGGAGGTGCTGCCCGACATCATGGGCCGCCAGGGCGACGCACCCGAGGAGGTCGGCGTGGGGCAGATGACCAAGTCCAGCACCTTTGGCGAGGCCGAGGTCGAGGACATTACGGCATGGTAGGAGGCAAGCAGGCGTTCCATAGAGAGCAAGTCCCGTGTCTGTTCTGTCTACTACTACTGCACAACCGCGCGCGGATATCCCAGCGTCTTACCCGTCCCAATGGCCTCCCCCGTTCCTTGTCATCGTGGACCTTTTGCCCGAGGCGTCGGTCGACGAGCCCCGATAACAGCCGCCCTTCTCTTTCCTCCTTTCTTCTGCCGTCGCTCTCGAGGGACGGCGGGTGCTTCGACCTCGCTCACGAACACGGCCCCCGATAGCGTCCGGCGCTTAGAGCCGTATCCGGAAGATGCCGCGATAGCGCGCAGAGCGCAAGCCGCTTCTCGCTTGATATCCTCGCTTCCGGCGTTATCTTTTGGCTTACTGCGCTATTCTTTTTTTTTCTTTTTTTTCTTCCCACTTACTCGACGGTGCTGCGACTCTGGCCTTGCTCGCAGCGACAGCCGGGGCCGGGTCAGGTGGGCAACCGGAAACGAGGAGAGGCCGAGTGCTGGACACAGAGTGCGCAACTGAGCGCAGGGGCCGATAGAATCCATGTCAGAGAGAAACGTTTCACTTAGACAAAAGAAAAAAAGAAAGCTACGGGTCAGACCCGGACTTGGCAGAGGCGAGGGTGGAAAGGAGAGAGCGCGGCACAGCTTGGGTCCCCTGCCGCCGAAAGAGCCGGCAAGTGCTGGAAGCAGGTGGGAAGCACAGCGGTCGAGTTTCTGGCAGATTGCAAGAGGACATGACGGGCGAGGAGACAGCGTTGCATCCGGACGAGGCCGGCGGGATTCTACCTTGCCATCGAGGCAGCGTGGTGTCTCGTATCGACATGGGCCGCCAAACCGCCCTTTTGCTTCCACTGCCACGGGCCCCGTCGCAGCTCAGAACGGGCGACAGGAGGTGCAATGGGGCGGAGCGTAGCAACAAGGGCATCCATGGCTCACGGCATGCGCCTTTTCGATAGAGTAGTGGTGACCAACGGACGGTTGTCGTGATGGAGAACTATCCGAAACAAGGCCCTCGTATGTGTTTTTCTTGGCATCACAGTGGCTGGAGGAAAGCATCCGGCACCGCTCTCTCCTGGCCGCCCGGATACTGCGGCGTCTTCAACGCAAAAGCGCTGGAGAGAAGGAAAAGGGGCTCGAGACTGCGCGTTGGGCGACGAGTGCGGCTTCGTATCGCGGGCGGTACGCGTGACCGAGCCAGGGGCTGACTCGAGGACGAGTGCAGAGTCCAGACGGAACAGCCGGGTCTGGCGCTGGCAAGGCCGGATGGCTGTATATGGAGAGTGGTGTCTCGTCGGCGGTCCTGCGCCGCGACGTCCGGGGCCGAGGCCCTTCTTCCGGCCCAGTTGCCGAGGGCCGTCCCGATGATGTCGCGGCGGAGTCAAACGCTGCTCGGGGGGCTGGTAGGGCGTCTGCCCATCCACCTTGGTCGAAGTTTCAGGAACGAAGCCGTGGCTGAGACTGATGGCTACGTGTCGTGGCCTCGGCGTCGCCGACGCGGACCCCCGTCGGCACCTGCTGGGCACCGCAGGGGACGGATCCGCGTCGGGCACGCAGGTGTGGCGATGCGGACGTCTCTGACGCGTCACTCTCAGCACGTCGTGGCGAGCGTGACCCGAAGGCGTCGACGCCGGAGCAGTTCCATCCTGATGGTCGATCCGATGGCGTCCAACCAGCACCAGTGGACGAGCAAGGAACTGCCTGCTCGAGCCCGTCCAAGGGAAAGGGAGCGACCGTCCGGCCTCGGCCGTCGGACCACCAGCCCGACAAGCAGGAAAGACGAGGCCAAGACCGACGGATCCGCCCTGTCAGAGCCATCGTATGCTGCTCAGTTGGTAGAGCGATGGCGAGACGTCCAGGGGGGGGGGGGGGGGGGCAGCCGA
>NJEV01000624.1:0-15093 GCA_002591385.1 Cordyceps sp. RAO-2017
ACGGGTATAGGATAGTGTTTTCCTTCGGGGTTCTCTTGTTCCTTGTTTTTCCTGGGCTATTTCTGCATCCGTCGTACAATGGAGAAGTCTTCCCTAGGACCTCTCATCTCGTATGCCGTCTGCTGCTGCTGAAAAAAATGAAGATGGCCGGGATGATGCTCCCACGCCTGATGCGCCTGCCCGTCCGGGGCAGAAGCATCGAGACACGAACGAGAGGGAGACAAGGTGGCTTCATTAAAAGAAGGGTACGACCAAAAAAATTGACAAAAAAAATCTAGCGCTGCCGTCGACGTGGTAAATCATACAGCGTGGCAAAATCTCGACGTGATAATCATACAGCCCCCTCCCGTCTTTCCCCGATGCGCTCTCCGGTTCTCCTCCTCTTTTGGTGTGGGTGTGTGGGTGCCGGCCAGCGCTCGTCGCCCCTTTCGTCCTGGGGAGTGGCTCAGACGCGCTTGGTCTTGCCGTTGGCGGCGGCGGGGGAGGCGGCCGGGGACGGCGGGTCGACGTGGGGGTGCTTGATGGTGAGGCACCAGATGTCGAGGTAGTCGCAGATGGTGACGATGACGTCGACGACGAAGCTGCCGTAGACGCCGACGGCGGCGCCGAGCATGCAGAAGAGGTAGGCGACCTGGTAGACGCCGTCGCCGAGGGCGCTGGGCCAGCCGGCGCCGAGGCGGCGCTGCAGCAGGGGGCCGAGCGAGTCGACGACGGCGAAGGCGAGGGGCAGCGCCAGCACGTTCCAGTAGGGGAAGCGCATGCGCACCAGGTGGGCCGTGATCATCTGCCCGACGCTGTACGCGTTGACCAGGCCGGCCAGGAAGACGAAGGGCACCAGGTGGCCGTGCAGGATGCCGGGCTGCAGCGCCAGGTAGGCGACGATGAGGGCCCAGACGGCGAAGAAGGGGACGAGGCCGAGCAGGGCGCCGCGCGACCGGTCGCCGCGCGCCCGCCGCGCCCGGATCACGTTGGACGACGACTCGAGCGTGTTGAGGACGATGACGACGAAGCCCTGCAGCATGTACCACTCCGTGAAGGACAGCCGGTACAGCACCCGCGGCAGGCCCAGCGTCGCCGGCACCCCCAGCGTCTCCATCGCGCTCTGCTGCCACACGTGCGCGCCCCCGAGGTAGCCCGTCAGGGCGAAGACGCTCGCCAGCAGCAGCACGCCCTCGACGGGGCCGTTGACGATGCCGAGCGTCAGCGTCTTGGTGTGGTATTCGTCCCACGTCTGGACGTAGAAGGTGAAGAGGGCTGGAGCGAGCGCGTCGCCAAAAAAAAAAAAAAAACGTCAGTCTTTTTTTTTTTTTTTGCGACAAAAAGCAGAAGGGGGGGCGTACACGCGAAGAGGGTGGCGACCGTTTTCCAGCCCTGGCCCAGGTTCTGCGAGGCGGCGAAGAGGAGGACCTCGAGACAGGTGTTGAGGGCGTCGACGCCGTGGTCGAACAGCTCGCCCAGCGGGCCGGACTGCTTGGTGCGCCGGCTGGACGAGGTCGGCGGGTCAGCACGCGAGGGGAGGAGAATTAGGCGGAGGGCGGGGACGCACGCCTGGGCGCCGTCGACGGCATCAAAGGTCTGGTAGAGGAAGAGGCCGACGGCCCAGCTGTAGTAGACCCAGGGCGGGCAGTCCTGGTCGAGCGTCGGCGTGTACCACAGCATGGTCAGGACGTTGGCGACGACGAACATGAAGCCGGTCAGGGTGATGAGGTTGGGCGCCATGCGCATCGGGAAGCACTTGATGACGACATGGGTGTAGAAGGGCTTGAGCACGTATTTCGACACGAGCGACCGGTCCACGGCCGAGTACTTGTACTCCTTGAGCGCGGGGAGGTTGCGCTGGCGGACGTAGACCATGGTGACGACGGCGGTGCGCTTCTCTCGGGCCCGCTCCTTGTCCTCTTATCGCGACTCTATGAGATATTATAAACGTATATGTAGATGTATATATTTCGCGGCGGCGGAGCTTGGGGGACGAGGATGAGATGTTTGCTCAGACGGTCGTCGTGGAGGCGAGGGATGACGACGCGACACCGTCTCGGGGTTGCTAACGCGGAACGGGCGGGCGAGGACAGAGTTCGTCGCGCCTCCGACGGCCGGAAGAGGCGGGGCCGGCAGCGAGCGAGAACGCCGGCGACGGGCTCGTGGGGCTTCGGGGCGGCGTCGCGCGGCCGGGCTGAGCGTGTCGAGAGGAGCTTTGTGCCTTGCGCGTTGTCGGCGGAGAGAAGCGTCGCGTCTCGGCTTTTTTCCTAGGGAGTGGTGGTGTAAGGTGGAGGAGCGAGCTCTGGAGGTTCTAGCTGCTAGCTACCTACAGAGGCCAGCCCTACTGGTACGGAGTACTTGGTACAGCAACTGCCTCCTTGCTACTGCTACCAGTACTAACCGGCTACCCATTCTAACTGGTACAAGGTGGGAGAAAAAATGGCGACCGTGGCCGCAGGGAGGTCTGAGGTCATTGTCCGTCTGCCGGCTGCGCTAACCCGTTCCTGGAAGAGCGCGACCACCTTATGTAGCCGAATACTTAGTGCTGTGTAACCTGTCAAGTTCACAGCTTCACCTCCTCGCCGGCTTCCTTAACTCGAGGATGCTGTGTTCTGCTCGCCAACCTTGACAAATTGAGGCGGCACGTACATACCTACGACCTCACAGGTCAACTGCGTTGCACTGCACGAGACAGAAAAGCGAAAGTCAACCAGACTTGACCCGTGACTATATTCTAAAGAATGCAGCACGCCTTGCTACATCTTGACCTGCGGCCGCGGTTGCCGGCCCAGACTCGGCCAGGCTTCTTCCGCGCCCCGAGGGGTGAGCCCGAGTAGCCGCCCGGCACGGCGATGCCCTGCCTCTGCGGCGGCGGTCTGAAGAGCTCCGGCATGCCGCCAGACCTCATCCGAATCGGCCCGCCTCCGCCCACTGGCGATAGGCCCGGGACCCTCAGCCCGGAGCCGGCATACGTCCTGCGCAGCCCCTCCCTGAGTAAGGGCGTCACTCTATCGCCATGCATCTCATGCGGCCTTGGCGGCGACGGCGGTGGCGTCCGCGCTTGACGGGCCGTGAGGAACTTCATCTTGTCCGCCCTGGCCGGGCTTTGTGTCGGCTCCGCGGATGCAATCCCGAGACAGAGGGCGAAGATTGCTGTGCATATGCTCAACTTCATCTCGAGCCGGCGATTTCGTAGCTGGAGACGCGGCGGCAGCGAATAAACAAAGACGCGGCGGCCGCGAAACGTAGGTATGTAGGCTTGGATCAAAGATGGCGACGAGTGCGTTGGGAGAGGCTCTGCATGTTCAGGCTCGTACGCTGCTACGGGCTCTATCGTCTTCTTTATACCTTATCTGACTGCTGGCTATGCCTCGTGATTCCTCTCGGGGACACTCATGACATTTTCATATTGTCCAAGGCTCTCGGCCGAATATAATTTCCCTTCCCCCCCCCCTACCAGCCGAATCATCTTTGGAGAAGTCTGCCTCGGCCCGTATCAAATCGACCTTACCCCAGCGCTTGACCCCAGAATCGTCTGATCCTAGGCTCTCCGCCGAATATACTTACTTTGTTTTCTCCTTCTTCTCTTCCAGTAGGTAGCGGAAGCGACTCATGAGAAGTCTGCCTCGACTCGTATTAATCCACTTAGCCCAGCGCTTGACCCCCAATCGTCTTATACCGGGTTCTCCGCCGAACATACTTCACTCTGCTGTCTTCTCATCCTTTCTTTCTAACACGTAACGGAGGCGACTTCAGAGAAGTCTGCCTCGAATCGTATTAAATCGACCTTGCCCCAGCGCTTGACCATAAATCGTCTTATACCGGGCTCTCCGCAGAAAATACTCTACACTGTTTTCTTTCTTCCCTTCTGTTTAATATGTAGCGGAAGCGACTTCCGAGAAGTCTGCCTCGACTCCATGTCGTATTTAGTCGACCGTACCCCAGCGCTTCACCCCGGTTCGTCTTATAACCAGGCTCTCGGGCGAACGTACATAGTTGACTTAGTTTTTTTTTTCTTTTTTTGTTCCAGATGAGCGGCGCCTTGTTGGCCATGTCGGTAGGCAGAATGCCGTAGGCGGAAGACCATAAAGGGTCAAAAAGGTACAGAGGGCTTGAGAGCGGCTGAGTGCCTTGCCGACGGCCTCGTGGCCCAAGTCCACATGCAATCAACTTACGAATGCCCTCTCGCGCAAGAACCGGAGGTCTGGGATATGCATATAAGCCACAGAGCCCTTCCCTATGAACAATATGTCTGCTCACAACCCGCCGACTTGATAGATACCGTCATATCCATTGATCATGAAGCTTCACTCGCTACGCCTGGTCTGCCCGTCGCTGTTGTGGCTGCTGGTTCTCGTCCTGAGCTCAGCTAGCCTGTCGCAACGGGTCCCGATTACAAATTCGACGATTGGCCGCGCTGGGGAAACGATCATAACCGCTCAAATCGAGTCGATAATTGGGAGTATCAAGAATTTGACCACCAAGGCCGAAACAGCCGATACAATCGAAAAGGTGCATGAGGTAGTCGACAAAGCCTCACTGGCATTCCACAAGGCAAACGCAGACGCATACGAGCTCGCCCTGATCAGCGACCGGACGCCCAGCTCAACCTTCGACAAGGGGTGGCAGAAGTATGTCAACGTCCTGGTAGATGTAGCAGGCGCTGTCATGGTTGCCTACTCGTCCTTGTTCAGTGCGTACGACAAGGGCGTAAAGAAAAACATCGACGAGTTGAACAGGATACTCGACAGAGTGGCCGACCGACAAACATACCATGAGCAAATCGAGCCCTACTCGGATGCAGCTGCCGGGCTTGGAATGCAAGTCAGCATCACCCTCGACTTCATGGATGCGAAAGACAGCCTAATCTCGGAAGAATGGGACCCTTTCTGGCGAGTGACGAAAGAATCAGAGCAGAAAGCCCTCGATCGATCCTATAAGGCACTGACTGCGGTGCAAAAAGTCGTGCTGGAGGTCTACGATGGCATGAAAGTGCAGCTCAGCAGCTTCGTGCGCGGCATGGTGGATGGCTTCATCGTCCTCAACAGGATCCGGGCCAAGATCTGGGACAACATCGAAGAGGATGAGAATGAAGAGCGTCAGCAGGCCCTTGACGACGAGACGGATCAGACTCTCGAGCTCGCAAAAGAAGCGCTTTGGGAAATGGCGCCGGGAGCGCCGTATATCAAAGCTTACAACGCCATCGTAAACGGCGAGGAAATCGGCTTCTGGGGCTGGTTCGAAATCGTGGCCGAAATCGGGCTCGAACTTCTCGCCTTGTTGACCGGCGGCGCAGGCCAGGCGATAAAGTATGCGGCCAAGTCGTTGAAGGTGACGGCCAGGACGATCCGGGTCTGCGGGCGCGTCGCCAAGATTGCTTCGAGGGTCAACAAGGTGGCCGTTGGGGCGAGCAAGGTGAGCAAGGTGAGCAGGGTGGGCAAGGTGGGCAAGGCCGGCAAGGCCGGCAAGGCCGACAAGAAGAGCAAGCTCGGCAAGTCGTGCGACGGCGGCAGCGCCGAGCTGGTCGACAAGATTTCCGGCACTCTGGAAAACGTCCTGGCCAGTTCCGAGCTCGTGCCCCTAAATGACAGCAGCCCGTCGCCCCAGCTGAACCTGGCCACGCTTCTCGACATCTCCAACGAGGAGGGCATGTCGACGCAGCACATCCCCAGCGATGACAAGATCAGGTCGATCCTAAAGTCCCTCGACGCAGCGAGAGTCGAGGACGAGTTCACCGTCGAGACGACGAAGAGAGTCTGCACCCCCCTGAAGCCTTTGGAAGCGTCGCTCCTGGGCACGCCACGGCCAAACTGCCGAATGGTCAAGACACGGGAGCGGAGGCCGAGGCCGACAACGAAGGAGAAGAGGGCGCCGACAGAGACGCTGGGGGAAAGCCGGCAGATAGAAGCGCCCCAAAGGCGATCCGTCGTCGCCCGCCAGGCGAACCAGCAGGAGCTGGCCAAGGACCTGCAAGCTTACTCTAACCGGCTCGAGGGGGACGAGTTCGACGCAGACCTTGCCGGGCGTATCCTTGCCCGGGCCGACGACGAGTTCGCCGAGATGGAAGACGAGCTCGACGGCATGGAGCAAGGAGCGGACAAGCTTGCACGGCGAGACAAGGCCTCGGCACCGGAAGGCGGCGGTTTCGGATTCCTCGACAACGAGAAGCTCGCGAATGATTTCATGGCCCAGTTCACTGTCGTCACGCACAACGTCACCGATCCTTTTGCCTGGACCGAGGTCCAAGACGGTCCAGCCGAGAAGGTAGACAGATAGCCAGAATGTAGTCATGTAGCATCCGGATATTGTGTCGGACGCGGTAGCCGAGTCACTCGCTGATATAGAATGCCGTCTGCCGAGGGATTCGAGTGCCTCTAGGTGGTGCGACTTCTTGAGTTGGAACGACGAGCCACGGGGAAGGCATGCGGTGACCGGAGTCAGCGGTGCGTTCGGCTTTGTTGGCGACGACGGGCAGATGGATACATCATCAGCTTCTTGCTCGCCTCCCGGCCTCGGTCGCAAATCTCTCTGCGAGGCGAACGCTGCACAGGGATATCTTGGCCAGCTTTGATGCTGCACGTTCCGGCTTCCTGCAGACGCGGGCATTGCCCGTTCCTGTCTGAGCCACGGGCGACGTCGATTCTGCTCCGGCAGACGCCTAAGATGCCTAAGCCAGGATCAGCAGTGCCGGCGTCGACATGGGCCTCGTGCCTGGCTCGTCACCGTCGTGAGGCGCATCCGGCGGCGACGCGGTGCACGTGAATCACGGCCGGTCGTCCGATGTCTGCCAGCAGCATTGGCCCTATCCCATCGCCTCCTATTGTGCCCTGCTGGCGATTACAACGGGTGCGAGCGACGTTCTAGCGAACAAGGCGCTCGGTACCGAGGTACCGACTTGGGCTGGCGGCGACCCGCAAGTACCTCCGTGCTACCTCTGCTCTTCACCTTGACTTTAGAGTTCAGCGGGTGGCTCGATAGAACCGCGACAAGCCGCGCCTCGCGTCACCGACTACTACCTACTGTAGGCAGGCAGCCTCGCACGCGACGAACTCGTGGCCCCAATAAGGGCCATTGACCGAGCATCACAATAGGGCCGGTGCACCCATTCATGCTGCCGCCGTGACGTGGTCAAGATGGCCCGGTGCTTTGTCTTGGGCTTTCTCGGCTGACGCAGAGGCTTCTGTCGTTTCGCGCCTCCCCGGCACCTCTGAAATCTCAATCCACCTCGCCTTTTCTCTTCCTCCTCCTCCTCCTCCTCCTCCTCCGCCGCCGCCTCCGCCTCCTCGGGCCTGCCGCCGCACCTCGCCATTCCTCTGCGTCGCACCCGCTGCGATCCTTGTCGCCCTTGACGCATCTATCCTGGCCTGCCGGCCAACTCCTGCCTCTGCCCGCCGCGCCCAGAGCAGCCTTCTCTCACGATTCTAGCATGACGCCTCGTTAAGCCTCGTCTTCCTTCTTGACTGGGCACCTGCCGCTCCGCCTCTCTATCCGCCTTACTCCTACCAGGTTAGTGTGTGCTACACGCCCCGTCTCTCTTTGCCCTTTGCATAGTATATCGCTTGACCACCTCTCACACACGGCTTGCTGCAGGGAAGCGCACGGCCCAGCCAACAGGACTCCAGGCCGACACCTCTCTTCCGAACAGCGCTGGACATTGCCGTCGGCTACACGAGCTCCTCTATGCTTAGCACCAACAACGACTCGGCAACAGTGAGTGGCTTGACGGCCCTGAAAGACCAACAGTGCCCCCCGGCCGGTCTCGAAATATGACGCTGACCTCGAAAGCTTCTGCCGCTCTTCCCTCTCCTTCGGCCCCGGTCCTCTCGTCTGCCTCTCCCGACGCAAAGAATCAAGCCGGTCCGGGAAAGCGGGACGGCTTCACGGAAACACCAGTAGCGGGAACGGGGGACCCGAACCGCCCGGACGCCATAATGTCGAGGAAACGCTCATCGCGACGCCCTTCCCCGGCGCGCCAGCAGCAAGCGGACGGCCCGCCACAAGAGATCCCGACCTCTTCTCAGAAAAAAGGCTCGTTGCCTGCGACTCTCGCTGGGCGAGGGAACTCTCCTGCTCAAGAACGGAGAGCTTCCCCAAGTTCCCGTCCTGGCCAACAGCAAGCAGGCGCCCTGCCACGAGCCATGTCGAGCTCTTCTCGGCAGAAAGCCTCGTTGCCTGCGACCCTCGCTCGGCCGAGGAGCTCTCCTACTGAAGAACAGAAAGCTCCTTCCAGTTCCCGTCCTCGCCAACAGCAAGCGGGCGGCCCACCACGAGCGACGTCGAGCTCATCCCAACAAAAGGCTCCCGCTGGGTCGAGGAGTTCTCCTGCCCAAGAACAGAGAGCCCCCCCCAGTTCCCGTTCTCGCCAGCAGCAAGCGGGCCGCCCGCCACAAGCGATCGCGAGCTCGTCTCAGAGAAGAGGCTTGCCATCCGCGACTCCCGCCGGGTCGAGGAGCTCTCCTGCCCAAGAACAGAGATCTCCCCCTAGTTCCCGTTCGCGGACCTCGCCTCGCCTCGTCAGACAGGCTCTGTCAGAACTGACCGTCAGGCTCGACGGCCTCCCTGAGGATGTGACGGCTCTATCTCTCCACGAATCGTTCAAGTCCGAGGGTACCATCGAGAGGATAGAGATCTTTGAGCCAGCAGACCGCAAAGCCAGCAAATCCGCCAAGATGACCTTCAAGCATCAACCGAAGCGTGCTTTCTGGGCCTCTGGCCGTCCGGTCCCCTATCATCATCCCGATAAACGGAGATTTCCTCATGGAATACCCATCAAGGCTGAGTTGGACGGCAGCGCCGCCCGCCTGCGCGATCGTCCGGCCAAAGCCGTGGTCGGCCTTCGACAGCTTGACTTCGGAAATACGACGGCGCCGACGGCAATGACCATCATGAAATCCCTCATGGCCTCGTCCAATCTGGGGGATATGGAGATGGAGCTCAACATCGAGACCAGGCAGCTTGCCGTCTACTTCGCTCTCGCCGCACCGACCGTTCACGCCGGCTCAAGACAGTTTCGCTTCGAAGTGGACCTGTCGCAAGCCCGCAAGGTGTACCAGACCGTGCTCGACGACGGTAGCATTGCCTGGGTGCTTCATCTGGCCCGCCCGCCCAAGTATTTCTGGCGAATGGACGACGTCGAGGCCACCTTCACGCCTGATGCCCGGACCTGGGGGCCCAGGGACGTCTGGTACCGAGCCACCAATGTGGCCCAGGACCTGGACACGCCCATGCGATATCCCGTCGCCGTCCACAATGAGATCAAGGACCCGGACTATGCGGAGATTGGCTGCTGGACCACCTTTCGTCTCGTCGTTGCGGATAAGTTCCGCCGCCGCCCCGAAAGCCGAGCCCTGTCGCAGCTGCGGAAGGGACTTGAAGAACTCAACGTATCCGTCGAGTACTGCGACGCCTTCAGCTTCCCAAGGGGCGGCGAGACCATGTGGGACTACCTGGACCACCCGCCCCTAACCGACAAAGGCCATGGCTCTGCCTTGCTTGCCATGGCGGCGCCGCCCATCATCCACCTGCCCTTCCCGGTGCGGTACCAGCTCGAGGTTTGCGTCTCCCGGGGCATGCTCAACGAGAACTCCATCACGGCCGACTTCCTGCACCGCCTCGCCGCTCTCCGGCCCTTTGATGCCACCCGTCGCCTCGAGTACCTCGCCGACCAGAACGAGCCCCTATACGATCCCCTGCAGCTCTTCGCCGATTCCGACGCCGAGTCGTACGTTCCAAACACCAAGATCCCGCACTACTGCACCCTCATCCGAAAGGCCATCATCACCCCGACCGCCATCCGCTACAACTCGCCGGCCGTCGAGGCGTCCAACCGGGTCGTCCGGAAATACAACCATCTGCAGGACCGCTTCTTGCGCGTCCAGTTTGTCGAAGAGGCAGAGCAGGGCCGGATCGCCTTCAACTACAGAAACAACGACGAAATCTTCCGCCGCATGCTTCGCGTTCTCTTCAATGGCATCCGCATCGGCGACCGCCTGTACGAGTTCCTCGGCTTCGGCAACTCGCAGCTCAGGGAATGCGGCGCCTACTTCTTCTGCCCGACCGAGCACACGTCGTGCGACGATATCCGAGGATGGATGGGCAACTTCAGCCACATCCGAGTCGTCGCCAAGTATGCGGCCCGCCTCGGCCAGTGCTTCTCCTCGACGAGGGAGATCCGCGGCATCTTTACGCCGAAAACACGGCGCATCCCCGATGTCGAGAGGAACGGCTTCGTCTTCACGGACGGCGTGGGCATCATTTCCCCGTTCTTGGCCCGCCTCGTCATCCA
The DNA here is from genome assembly GCA_002591385.1 of Cordyceps sp. RAO-2017. NCBI lineage: Eukaryota > Fungi > Ascomycota > Sordariomycetes > Hypocreales > Cordycipitaceae > Cordyceps > Cordyceps sp. RAO-2017. The sequence goes on from NJEV01000624.1 coordinate 10,265, forward strand.
GGAGATGGCCCTCGACGTGCTCGACGAGCCGACGGCCTTTCAGTTCCGCATGGGCGGCTGCAAGGGCGTCTTGGCCGTGTGGCCCCAGGCCAAGGGCATGGAAGTCCTCGTGCGGGACTCGCAGAAGAAGTTCACGGCCGTGTTCAACGGCCTGGAGATCATCAAGTGCGCCAAGTACTCGACGGCGACACTCAACCGGCAGACGATACCCATCCTCGAGTGCCTCGGGGTGCCGAAGAGCGCCTTTGTCGCCCTCTTGGACCATCAGATCCGGGAGTATGAGAGCGCCATGAAGGACAACTCGGTCGCCGTAAGCCTGCTGACCAAGTTCGTGGACGAAAACCAGTCGACGCTCATCCTGGCGGAACTGCTCAAGGCCGGCTTCAGGAGCGACAGCGTGCAGGAGCCATTCACGGTGAACCTGATGAACCTCTGGAGATCGTGGACGCTGAAGCTGCTCAAGGAAAAGGCGCGAATCAACATTGACAAGAGCGCCTTTGTTCTCGGCTGCGTCGACGAGACGCACACGCTGAGGGGACACTCGAAAGCGACGGAGGGCTCGTCCGACAACGACGTCAACAAACTGCCCCAGATATTCCTGCAGCTCACAGACCCGGCTCGGTGCGATCAGACCATCATCATCAAGGGCCTCTGCGCCATCGGCCGGAACCCTTCCCTGCACCCTGGCGACATCCGGGTCGTCCAAGCCGTGGACAACCCCAAGCTTCGCCACCTCAAGGACGTGGTCGTGTTCCCCTCCAAGGGAGATCGCCCGGTTCCAAGCATGCTGGCCGGAGGCGACCTGGACGGCGACGACTACTTCGTCATCTGGGATCCCAACCTCATACCCAGAGAATGGAACTACTCGCCCATGGAATACTCGGCCCCGAAGCCCAAGAAGATCTCGAGGGACGTGAACATTGATGATGTTCGCGACTTCTTTGTTGAATATATGAAGAGCGACGTCTTGGGCCAGATTGCACACGCACATGTGGCATACGCGGACAGCCAAGGGCCCAAGTCGCAGAGATGTGAGTACCGGATCCATTCCAAGCGACCAATCTTTCTTGTCCGTCGTCTAACCCGCGATCTAGGCGTCCAATTGGCCGGATTGCACTCCGAAGCCGTCGACTTCCCCAAAACTGGGAAACCGGCCGAAATCGGGTCCAAGCTGCAACCAGAACGGTGGCCACACTTCATGGAGAAGAGGAGATGGTATGAGTCCAAACGAGCTCTGGGCGTCATCTACGACAAGGTGAAGAGTCGGACCGTTGAATTTCGGCCCGACTGGCAACATGCATTTGACCAGAGGATCACGACAAAATTCGAACTGGAGAATGGCCAGCTCGAGGCGGCCAGGCGCATCAAGGCCCAGTACGACCTGGCCGTCCGCCGAATCCTTGCTCAGCTCAACGTGGCGACCGAGTTTGAGCTGTACACGTCATGGGCCATGTCGAAGCCGGCGGTGGAGTCGGACTACAAGCGGCAGGAACAGCTCGGCCGCGAGTTCGACCTCCTGAAGGCGCGCCACCGCGAGCTGTGCTACGAGGCAGCGGGCGGCAGCGACCCTGACAAGCTGGACAGGTTCGTGGCGGCCATGTACAGGGTAACGGAGCAAGAGATGCATGCCGCGCTCCGCGAGCACGAGGAGAGGGCCGGGGACGGGTCCGGCGGAACGGCGGCGCCGATGCCGGTGGATGCCAGATCGATGCCCCTCATCAGCTTCCCCTGGATATTCCACTGGGTGTTGATTCGCATCGCCACGGGCAGCAAGTACAAGCCCAAGGAGTCCCTCTTCGCGGCGGCAGAGCGTGCAGCGCAGAGCGCCGCCGGCTCGCTGGCGGCTCGAAGCCTGTCTGCCCTATCCGCCGAGGGCAGCGCGGGCGGAGGGTCCAGCGAGGAGAACGGGGCAGCCGCCGGCACCACGAGTCTATGGGCCGAGGCAGCACCAACTCCAGCACTAGTACCAGTACCAGCACCAGCACCAGCATCAGCAGCGGCGGCGGCGGCATCACCAGCACCACCAGCGAGCACAAACATGGACTATGGTGGCAGCCGCGACACGGACGGGTGGTTGAGCGAGCAGGCGAGGGACATTTCGGAGCCGGTGCTGATGGGCGACGAAGAAGACGAGGGTATCTCAAGCGATTCCGAGGCGGAGACGCTGGTTGGGGAGGAGGAGCCCGTGAATGGGAGCGCGATGGACCGGCTGGCTGCTCTCATGGATTTCGGCGAGGACGAAGTATAGCCCTTGGCAGGCTCGCTCGTCGGGAGGCGGGAGAAGATAAGCGGCACTTGGCTACGAGCGTGCCGTTGATTTCATTTGGGCGAAAGGAGGCGAAGGAGAGACGCCCTCTATCGCAGGGCAGGGACACAGCACGCGAGGTCCAGGGGCAAAAGGGACGGGCAGGCGCAGGAACTCGGGCCTGTTGCGAGAAAGGGTTGGGGGAGGGGGATGCCAGGCCCAGAGTTCTGCGGAAGAAGGGAACATGAAGAATGGACGTCTTGGATGCATCTCACGCCGTGGAGAGCAGTCTATGAAGTCGGTAGCCATTTCAGCGATTTGACGCATGGCAGGAAGTTGGACTGAAAAGCGAGTGAGTGACTGGTTTGCGGTGAAGAAAGATGCGGTTTCCAAGGAGGAATTGCTCTCTAGCGAGCAAGACGTGCCTTGAAGGTGGCCGTGAGGAGGGAAGATGGACTTGCTCAATGCACCGACGTCAGAATGCAGCGTCCGATAGTTCGTTGTCCATATAAGTGGAGACGCCCGGCTCCCGCACCGCCTTCCGTATGTAGTGGAGAAGGGCGGCAGAAAAGCCGCCACCGGCGCGGCCATGACGCATGACTGGCGGGTTTCGGATCGCCAACGACCATCGGACTCGCATCCACATCACGAGAAAGGCGCCCGACGAGCGAGAAACGGACCGACGGAGGCGACGAACAGAACGCTCAAGACGTCTGCGGCGGGCGGCAACGAACCAACAGACGAGATCCCCATCCAAAGACCCGGCGGACGCGAGTTTCGACGAAAGGGCGGGGGAAGCTCGCTCACGCCCCGACCGACGCCTCTCGCTCCGCTCACCGCTGCTACATCTGGCCTCTCTTTTTTTTTCCCCCTCCTTGTGCGAGAGGGCGCGAGGATCGGACGGGAGATCAACAGCAGGATGGCGCCCGCCAAGCCGATCAATTGGAGGCTCTGGGCCAAGGTGCTGATAGGGTAGGTGTAGACGGACCGGGGGGCGGACAAGGACGCGAGCTTGCTGACTTTTTTCTCTCTTCTTTGCTCGCAGCGGCACCGTGGTCAGCGTGGGCGGACCGGCCCTTACGTGGTGGCTGACGCCGACGGAGGAGGAGCTGCGGTCGCGCTACAACCCGGACCTGCGCAAGAAGAGCATCGAGCAGCGCGAGGAGCGCGAGCAGGAGTTTGACGAGTTCGTCACGCGCCTCAAGGCGTACTCCAAGTCGGATAAGCCGAGTCCGTCAACCCCCCTTTTGTCTTTCCCCCTTTCCCGAGAGAAGCAGGAAGAGGAGAGGGGGAAAAAAAACAAAAGGACAGGCGGGCTAACATTCCTTCCTTGGCAGTCTGGATCGTGGTCAAGGAGGAGGAGGAGCGGCGCAAGAAGGCGGCGCTGGCGGCGGGCCGGCAGAAGCAGCGCGAGGCGGAGACGCAGCGCGAGGAGATGAGGCGCGAGGCAGGCCTGCCGCCCGGCAACAACTAGACAGCCGGAGGGGCCAAGAGCAACGGCCGTGTCCCCCCCCCCCGACGGGCCGGGGCTGGGCCGGGTGTTGTACGCGACGGAAGGGAGGAGGCGGGCATGGGACGATGGACGCCGGCCGATGGCGTGTTCTCGTCGTCGATTTAAGGGGACACCAGGGGGGGGCGGCGCTGTAACGATAGGAGCCGAGATGGGGCGGGCCGGCGACGTTGGAGATGGGGTCCGGTCGGCGACTTATCCGCCCCTTTTCTCACTTTTCATCGGTCCCTTTTTGGGTTTTTTGGTTTTTTTTTCTCCTTCGGTGGCGCTCGTCATCTAGACCGGTCCAAGAAGCCGAAAAGCATAACTCTATGGCCGCCCGAGAACAGCAAATGGGGTGGAGACGGCCCGGCCCCGGCCCGTCGCCGCCGGCGCCGATGCGTCGACCAGGCAGCGAGGGAGGGCCGAGATGGAACGTCGAGAAAGACACACGCACACATCTACACGACCTCCCGCAGCCACCCAGCCAGACAGCGAACGGGCCGAGCAGTGCCGACCCGCCGGCGGGCCACGGCGCCGCCCCGTCCGCGAGTTACACCGTCTCGTCCCCCTCACCCGTCCCGCCGCGCAGCCGACGCAGACCGGAGCGCGCACACCGGCAGCGAAGCCAAAGCAAATGAACCCCCCCAAAAAAAAACTTGGCCCTCCGATCGGGCTGGGCGGCGCCGATCGATCACGGCCTCGGCTCGCATCCCGGCCGCAATCGGGCCACCTCTCCACCGCACCGTATCCCCCGTTCTTTCTCCCAGCCTCGGCTCCCCTCTTCGGGAGCAGGCGCCTCGTGTCCCGCGTTGCCACCTCCGGCCCGGCCGGCGCAGCTTCCCCGGCCCGGCCCTGTCTCGGCTCCGCCTCCGCCACGCTGTTCCCCCACCACCGCGCGCCAGCGACAAAAGAAGCAAAGGAGGCTCGGGATTTCCCCTCCCATCCTAGCCGCAGTCGCCGTGCGCATCTCCGTCTTTTTTTTTTTCTCAGCGGCGGGGCGGGGGGGGGGGGGGGGGGGGGGGGCCCCCCCCCCTCACGTCTAAAAACGGGGGGGGGGGGGGGGGAGGGGGGGGGTAACCGGGCCCGGGGGGG